>JBCJKH010047075.1:0-25605 GCA_039877255.1 Loriculus beryllinus
GATCTAAGTACAGGCAACTTACCAAACTGATGAAAATGCATTGGTACATCCATCAGTGTTTCCATGGCAATTAAGAAATATAACCTACTGATTGCAAACCAAACATTTTGCTTCTGTACCTGCAAATAGATAAAAAGCAGCCACATTCAGCAAATCACCTTAGTAAATTACTTGCAAGAAAAACTGGCCTATATACAAAGAGTTACTTTAACCTCTTTAATGTCTAGGGGGAGGGAGAGGTTCTGAAACAGTTACTGCTATTGGGGGTGGAGTCAGGATTCTCAGATCAGACAGGAAACTTTATGAAAACAGCACTTCCCTTTTTTTTCCATAGAAAGGTCTCTTAGCATTTTAAATGAACACAGAAAACACTGTATGGTACAACGAAAATAAACACTACTTGGATTTATTTCAAATATTACAAGAACTCATCATTGTTGTAAAAATTGTTTCCGGGAAGAGGGCAGATCAAGAGGGAGGTTAGGAAAAACCCCTCAAACTATAAAATTATTAATGATGAAGTTTGATACATTTTTTTAATACAGATGATCCATTAAAATATTTCCTCTCCTTGATGTTGCATTTTTATTTTATTTATTATCTTCATGGCGTTAATGTTTGCAGGATCTGGTTTTGGATTACAGGCAAAGTATTAAGGAACAACTGTGAATCGATAGATGTCTGGGAAAGGGTGTAACTATTTCCAAAGAATCTTCTCCTCAGGATTAATACAAAAAATGGTTTTTACATTTAAAATTATTTTTCAAATACAACTTAAATTATTTTCCCTGGAAAGTAACTTTTCAGAGAAAATAATTTAAATTGTATTTAACAAATATTATTTTTTCTGGAAAATAGCAACCAAACAAACCACAGCTTAAAATTTAAAATCATGGCAAAGCATACTATGGTCAAACTGAGCACAGTATGTTAAAATCTGATTGGAGATGTCAGTCTTCCTCTATTCAAAGCTTTAGGATGACTATAGGAAACCACTAGGTAAATGTTGAGAACCTGTATCTGTGCAACTGATAATCATCATTTCACAAAGAGAATGCTCTTTTAATTTCAATTTGGTTCATTTATTAATTCATTCAAGCAGAGGAATATTTAGGAGATATAATATACCAGTCTTCCTCTTTTCAATCAAAATGAAGAACTATGGATAAGAAGATAAAATTTACTAGTCACAAAATCTTAAAGTTTATCACTAATATCAGCAAACTAGATAGCAATTAAGTCACATATCTACCAAGTCCATTTACTCTTGGCATTAGTGAACGTGACAGAAGAAAAAAAATCGTTCGACTTTCTCATTGGGATCAAGTTTACAGATTATACAGTGTGTGTGTACATATCTATATGTATATATGTATAAAAAATAATCTTTTTACTTCAACAAGGTTACCAACTTTGTTCAGAAGTGACACAGAAACATAACGCTGAACAATATTACTTTCACAGTCACTTTAGAGAACAGTTACAGCCCTGGGATATGAATTTTCAGGCTGTTCAGAATTTTCTCTTGATGTGAAAATTTTGAGGATCCCAAACTCACTTAGCAAAATATATCCTTTGTCTTAATCCTCGCAATTAATCACAAACCATATTCAAACCACTCCATATATGGTATTATGCAATAGATGTATTTGCATACCTTTGATCCTTGCTGTACATGCTGTCATAAATAACAACTATCCCACTCTTGAAATCTGAAGTGACTCCTGTATGGCTCTGTATGCTGAACACCACACGTATCTTAAATGATGCATGTTCAAAGCCAGGTTATGCATTTAGCACCATAAAATATATGTGTGCAAATATATATATATCTAAAGTGAAAAAAAATCAGGTTATCTCTGACTTTACACAGCTGTTTAAATGTGGCTGTCATCCGCAGATCTAGCAATGCCAGGTAAATTCCAAAGGAAATTCCGGGGGGAAACCATTTCTGTCAGAACTCCAATTAGCTTTTGTTACTCTTCCTCTTCAGAGCTCCAGCAATCCCTGGAGAGAAGCCATAGAAATACTCGTGAGTCCAGCCCTCACTCACCTCATCAGCCTGGGCTCACAGCAACTCCCCTCAGAGCTGCTTGAAGCCCTCAGCACTATCAAAACTCAACTTCTCTGAGTCCTGAACTGGAGTTCAGGCTCTGTTGTTTTGTATTTGCCTCCAAGTAGACAAAGCAGGTTTTGAAAGCCACCGACTTGCATTTCAGAAAAGCTCCACATCAGTAAAGCAGAAAACACATCTTTTTCTTCAAAATAATCAGATGGCGTATTCATTTATATAAATTACTTATTGGAACATTGAGTGAGAAACAGGGAGAGAGACAGAAACCACAGAAGATGTTTCAGCCAGAGAAGTCAGCAGAGAATTGTCCTAAATCTACACGCAGGTAATACAATGTACAAACTCACTTTACTATTGAAACCATGTGAACTACAGAATCGCGCTGTGGGTTGTAGTATTATGCCCATGCTCTATTCCTGGTTTTGCTGGGGGACTTTGGACAAGTTCCTTCTAAGTATATTGAAATAATTTAACCTTAATAATCCAAGCCCGTTAACCGCAGGTCCATCTTCCATACACTGCCAGCAGTGCTCCTGGTGAGCCAGACGTGCCCCTTGGAGGAGCCAGCGTGGGACATGCGGCATTAAAACAGAGGGCTGGACAAACAGACTCCTCAGCTATGGTGTGCCGCGGGGAGCACACAATGAAACAGCACTGATGCCAAAACACCTCGTCAGACTCCACCGCTGCCCATTTTCCCTTACAGATTTCTGTCCCTGAGCTACACGATTACCGACAACGCAACCCACAGGTTTGTTTTGCAGCCGGTGACATCGCCGAAGGAACAATCCCCGTAACCCGCCGTTTCTAAGCGCGGTTCCGCTGGCATTAACACCAAGCCGTGCTGCGGGGTAACCGGTTTCACCCAACAGCGGCCTCCTCTCCGCGCTCACCGAAGCGCAAACAGAAACCAGCGGCCTTTCCAGGAGACCCCGGCGCACACACACCTCCCCTCGCTGACAGAGAGCGCGGAGCACATCGCGGAGCACACCGCGGAGCTCCCGGCCTGCGCTCTGAGGGCGGTTGAGGTCCGCCCCGGCCCTCGCTCCGCTTGCTCTAACGGGAACATTTCCAACAGCCGCAACACAGACCAGCAGCCCCGCACCACGGACAGCGACCCGCTAGGAGAGGTGAGCGGTGGGACACAAGGACACCGCGCCACCTCACAGCCGTACCTCACAGCAGGCGGCATCCCGGCGGCTCGGCTCCGCTCGGCTCGGCGCCGGCTGTCCTGTCAGGCCGAGGGATAGGACGGGACGGGACGGGACGGGACGCGCCGCCCGGGAAATGGCGGAGGGGGCGCTGCGGCGGGCGGATGGCCCGGCCCGGCCCGGCCCCGCCCCGGCGGCAGGCCCGAGGCGGCGGTAGGGCAGCTCACGGTGCGGTCGGTGTTGGGTCACTAACAAGGCCGCTGGGGGCCGGCTTCAAGGCGCCGTTTCTGCCGGAGCGGGGTCCGCTCCTCGCCGCTGGCCGGAGGTTCCTGTGGTGAAGCACAGCTTGTCGCACCCGCGGAAGCGCTTCCTAGCTTTGTTTCGCTTTTACTTCCATCCTCCGGTGTTCGGTGCGTGCTGTCGTGAAGGAAGTCTCTGAGGAAGGGTGCGAAAGTGCTTGCTGGTCTCCTTGCTCCTTAATGTTGAGGGGGTGCAGTGCTGCTGGTAGGGGGTTTGTAAATGTTTGCCTTAACGGGGGCCAAAAGGGGTAAGGCGTTTTCTGTCATAGTGTTTTCTAATAATGGAAGCAGCAGCATGTGGTATTGAATACAGCCTGTATCATGTAATGTGAGGGGTCCTCATGGGAAGATCTCGGTATCTACCTGAGCTGAGCAAAGGGTAAGGAGCCAGGTATGGCTAGTGGCCATGTCCCACTTGACCTACAGCCCCACTAGCTACACCTCCTTGTCTGTTGGCCTCCATTTCTTCGCTGATGGAGACGTGTAATCTTAGGAGTTGTTTGGCAGCTGGACATGAGATGATGCTGCACCTCCTTAAGCCATACAAAGAAAAACAAACCTGAGATTTCCAGTTTCCAGTTTCTGTTTAAGGCTGTTAATACCTGTGAGGCCTTTCTAACTTTTATTAACTGGGTTGGATTTTTCTGTTTGTTTTTTGTTTTGTTTTGTTTTTTTAAGAATTATTTTTACAAAAATATCTTCTTTCCTGCTCCCACAAACTTCATGTCTGCCTGCCTGCCTGTCAGACAAATTCATTGGTTCTTGTGGTTACTCAGCACAAAGTGAATCTTCTGTCTGACTTATGTACCGGAGGGATAAAGAACCTGTGGGGAAGGGTGAAGGAGACCTAGAACTCAGTTTTCACAAATTTTGGTCATGGCAGCAGGCTATTAGTGTATATATATATAGCTATATATAGCATAGCTATTACCAATATACATTGCCTCCCATAATGACCTGTCTGTGACTTAGAGGTAAATGTGTCCATGAATGCTGAAATACTGCTTCCACTCGTAGCTGTTCCTGATTCTAGCACTCAGCAAAGTACTCTCACTCAGGTCATGACCCAGTGCAGACAGGGAGAAGGGTAGGACTATGAGAGTAAGGAGCAGTGAAGATGTGGCTAGTGCAAAATATAAAGCCTCTCTATTTTGGCAACTCAGCTTGCATTTCCTAGAAAAGAAAATACGTGCTGAAGCCACAGGGATGCTCAGCTATGTACCAGGAATAAAAGCCAGTAATGAAAACTCCAGACATTTATTTTTTTTGTGTGTGTGTGTATGGTTTTGTGGTGGTTTTTTATTTTTTTTTTTTTTATTTGCTTTGGGGTTTTAATGTTAAGAACAGCTTCACCTGTTGCACTTCTGTGAAAAACTGCCTCTAGAATTTGTAAGTGGAATGGGGAGCCTGGCCTAGGCTCTGCCATAGTAAAACACTGACAGTATTCTTCAAAGAAAATCGGGAAGAAGTTGCACAGACACATACTTTTTTGGTATCATACCCAATTATTTTGTTAGTTCTGTTAATGTGTGTGTGTGTGTATGCACACGGGTGTGTTTATACATAAATATCCATTTGTGTGTATACGTCTGACTTTGGGGCAGGAATCTTATACACCATGCCTGTGATATAAGGAAAGCAAGTGCTTGGAAAACATAGGTTTAAGATATTTTTAGCTTAACTTAGGTCTAAGATAGAGAACAATGTTTGTGTTGGAAGTCTGTGGTGTGATAACAGAGTTTAATAGTCTTACTAACAAGAGTGAATTATTTCTTTCCATCCTTCTAATGAATGACCATTCTTCTAGTCATCAGTTAGTTTGGAGACAGTGACTCCCAAACATCTGCTAGCTTGGGAGGCAATAAATTTTGTGGACGAAGGTCACACTGTTTTAAGTCTTTGCAAGCTATCACAAACTTGCACATACGGCTGGTTTCAGCTAATTTGTGCTTACTGAGGCATCCAACTGTGCCAAAGGTGAAAGGTGCACCCTGAAGAGGACTACTTACTTCATCTTGAAGACCCCTGCCCACATGAGGAAGACTGCTTACTTCATCTTGAAGACCCCTGCCCATGACCATCGGAGGGCAGTGTGGAAGCACCAAAAGGGAGGAGACTTATGATAATGAGTGCCTAAACTAATTGTAATATCTCTGCCTAACTCTCGGGAACCTAATGAATATGCATGTCTGTGTGTAATAGATATCTGCTTGCTTAACCCCTTGGTGTGCAAGTTAGGAGGAGCGATCCCCCTTGCACCTGGCGCTGTAATAAACATACCTGCTTTATAACCCTCTCTGAGTTGTAGAGTCTGATTCTGCACTTCACCTGGGTTAAAAGGTAGATTTTAACACCGTTAAAGTAAGCACCCTCTCTTCCCAGCTGCCACTTTGCTGCTCGGTTTTTGAGTGCAGGGCTATCTGGAAGGAATCAGTCTAGCCTGACACAATGCCAGACCATTGCTGTCTATGAAAGACGAAGCTTATGGAGCTTGCTCAGAGGGCCAAAGTATTCACAGTATATCGCAACCAGACAGCCTGCAACATGACAGAAAGATCATTCAGCTCCTCTCCGGAGCTACTGCGTTGCCTAAACAAGCCAAAAAGTTGCCAGCTGTAGGCAGGTCTGTGGGTGCAACTGTTGCTGTAGAACGGGAGGAGTAAGCTGCTGTCCTAAACACACATGGTGGTTCCCATGCTATGCTGCACAGAATGGTGGTTCCCAGCCCTTTTGGAATAATGCACCATTGTCACACCTCCTGTCTTGTGACTGCTCAGCCTAATTGTGCTCAATAGTTTTTACTATTAAAGACAATCGTGTGTATGCCGTACCCCAAGACTGGCAGCAGCATGAAAATAATTCAGATTATCATTTCAGAATAGCTCAACAAGCTGGTATTTGTCTTGAAGTTGTGCACTGGCACCTCTGTGTCTTTCTCTGATATGAAGGAAATTCCTAGTGTGCACGTCTTATTTGGTTTGACCTAATTTCTGCTGGTAGCTTCTTCTGCTTGCACACTGACACATCCTGTTTTCTGCCTTTGATACACTGTGTTGACCTTTTCGACTGTATTATTGTATTATTGTTACTGGGGATTTTGAGTTGCAAAATAATTGCTACAATAGTTGGCTACTGATAAGTCTGTTGTAAAAACTGGCTCATTGCAAAGAAAGAGACAATAAACGGGTAAAAGGACAGGACTGAGGTGCTCTTACTTTCTTTGTGAATTCATGGGGCACACATTTGGTCTCGCACATCCAAATGAAATACCTTCAACTTTTCCATGTCCTGCGTTATTTCATTTCTTCTCCTTACATACTTTTGCTTTTCCACTGCTGACACCTCTAGGAAGAGCCAATCATAGAATCATAAAATAGTTAGGGTTGGAAAGGACCTTAAGATAATCTAGTTCCAACCCCCCTGCCCACTATTTTAAAGGCAGGGTTTCACTGAGCTGGGTGTTTAAAAAGTAGTTTGAAGTGTTTCAAGCTTGTCTTCCAGTTGCTGTGCTTACTGTCAGCATTAGAATGAGTGCAACTGATCTAAAGCTAGTTTCAGGAAGCACATTCATACAATTTCCAGATGTAGGAATATATCTTTATATTACTTTCTCTGATTATTTACTTCTGACACACCTCTTTCTATGAAATCTTATTTCTGTTTCTGCTATCTTCATTTTGTTCTGAGCTCAACTGTGTGGACTGTTCTGAAACTTCCACGGATCCAAAACTAGGAGAGATGGTGGTGGTGGTGGTGTTATTTATTTATTTTTTTATTTTATTTGTTTCCAGCCTTATAATTTTTTGTTTATGTTCATGATTTGTCATCTAGAACCAGACAGAAATGAAAGATATGCAAGAGTTTAAGAAGTAACTTTTAGTATTTCCTGAATAAAGAAATAGGAATGTGATCTTTTTTTTGGCCTGGAGGTGATGCTGTTTCTCTAGGAAAAAACTTTGGAAAAGATACTGAAAAGGAGTACTTTGAAAATCTTGTAGAAAGTACTTGCATTAAAGCTAGATATACACCTATTTATGCTCTTCAACTTTGTGTAAGTAAGATTTCATCAACATTTTGGAAGACTGAGACCTCTCCCAGCAGAATTCAAGTGTACTTTATTAAACCTTCCAGCATATCATGGACCAGCATGCTAAAAATAAAAGCCATTTTGATTTTTCTTTTATTATTCATGCATATCTTTCATGCGTCTTCTTGTGTTGGTCATGTGCTCTGACATGATTTCAGATCTGTTGATGGGGGACAGATGCAGTTTCTGTGCAAGTTCCCATGAAAGGTGCATATGCTTATTTGTTTTGAGAAATCTAACTGGGCAAAGCTGCGAGTTTCGGGTATTACTTCAGTACCTCAGAAATGACTCAGTTTTTACCACCCTTGTGTTTTGTCTTAAATTGTAGTATATGGGCAAATGTTTGAATTTTGGCCCAACTTCCTTGTCCTTTGGTAGTCTTAGAGATCCTTCTCCTTCTTACTAAGAAATCTTCTGCTTCTTGAAAGATTGCTTAAAATTCAGTTTCAGGTTTAGGTATCTCTGGGATGTGGCCTGTCACCTTCAGGTGTCATCTGTGTCACCACTGTGTCTTACCTTGCAGGCAAATTAATCCAGATGAGGGAGAGAGGTTGCCTTATCTTCAACTTGGGTAGGTGGAGAAAGGAATCACCTACTGCCTTTAGTGGTGAGGCCTGAGATGCCATACATTTGTGGTGGGATGTCAAGCACAGTCCGTGATTATTTCTTGAATATGGGGGAAGGATTAAGGTTCTGGAGCATCTCTGCTATGAGGAAAACCTGGTGGAGCTGTGTCTGTTCAGCCTAGATAAGAGAAGGCTTGGGAGTGGGGGATCTGATCAATGTATATAAGTAACTGAAGGGGGAGTATCAAGAGGATTGGGCTCGTTTTGTTGATGCCAGGCAATAGGATGAGAAGTAATGGGCATAAACTAAAACACAGGAAGTTCCAGCTGAACATGAGGAAGAATCACTTACTGTGAGGGTGATTGAGCACTGTTGCTCAGAGAGGGTGAGGAGTCGTCTCCTCTGGAGATATTTCAGAGCTGTCTGGACACAATCCTGAGTAATCTAGGGGGGGATTTGGGCTAGATGATTGCCAGCAGTCCCTTCCAACCTCAACCATTCTGTTATTCTGTGAGTGTAGGACTTTAGGACAGGTTAGAGAGCGGGTACAGGATGTTTTCCTTCTGCACAGGCATATGCTCTGTTCAGTATGTTCAGAAATCACCTGGAAAAGGGAGCAGGTAGACAAAGTTTACTGCTAGTGGAAAATTACGCAGGGTAGAAATATTTTGCAATACTTCCCAGCTCCCACTGGGATACTGGATAGTTTAACGTGACAGATGAAATTAAATGTTAACGTATGATTAGACATTTAACTCACTTTTACATCATTCCTGAGGTCTGTAAATGAAACAGGACATGGGTATAGCTGAATTTTGGGTATGATGGAGTCTGACTGAGCATGTGTCCTTAGAGCTGCAGAATGCGGAGGGCAGACTCAGACTGCAGGACATCCAAGCCTAGGATAACAGAATTTTGTGAACGTGGGTTGTTTCAGTGCCTGTGAACTCCCAGATTTCCTTGAGGAGTTTCCAGTACTGTAAAGACCCCTAACTCCGTGTGAGCCTGATAGGCATAATGGCTCCAGGAATATAGCTGCGATCCTACATAACAACTGCCATGTAAAAGAAATTAAATCTGCAGCCATGCCAAGATATGTGAAACTTAAAATTTGTAGGCTTGATGGCACTGTCTGCACAGGGAAAGATTCTGTTTCATGTCTGCAGGAAATGGGTTGTCCATCAGATCTTGTCATTGCCTAAGCCTCTACACCTGGGCTGTGGAGGTCCTTGCTGCTTCTGTCTTAAATGCCTTGTACTGCATTCTGCCTGTGTTGTATTTTGGGTCACGTAGGTAATGAGCTCTCTCTGGGTAAAGATAACTGTCAGGCTGTCATGTGTCATGTATAAAAGGTGACTACTGCTGATTTCTGATCTTTGGCTGGGATTCTGAGACACTTCTGTAAGAACAATGACAAACGCTACCTTTCAACATTGTTTGTTCTAGGGAACCTGTTAACTTCTCTCTGAAAACTGCTGCCTTAAGTAACCTTGATCATTTTCTCGGGGGATATGCAGGTGCTAAACTGAATCCTTGCTTACCATGGCCTGCAACATTTAATTTGATCTCTACATGGTTTATTGTGTAGAGAATCACAACTGGGAACATGATGCTGCACTTCCCTCCTTGGATGAGAGAGATGTAGAAGAATGAATGGTGACTCCCTGTTGTATAGTAACACTTTTCACCCCAAAATCTGTTACATGCTCCTGGAAGAAAAGAACTAAAGATGGGAAGCATTTTTTCAGTCTTTTAGTGACTTTTATTTACCCTCTAAAATATGGTTTGTGTTCAAGAACTGGAATCTGAATAAGTCGTTTGTTTCTGGCTGGATAATCAGTATTGGAAGCTTATCACTTGTTAAGTAGTCTTAAAAGTTTGGTTACATTTCTGTGCAACTTTGCATCTCTGTGCTTTGGACATGGCTGTTTGCAAGCCAGGTGCACAGGTCAGAACTTCCAGCTTCAATGTTTTCATTTAAAACAATGTTAGTGTGTCATTACTTGTTGAATACAGTATGCCCTTTTTCATCCTATTAATTAAATACATTCTCCTGCATGTGAGGTAGTTATAATACAAACAGAGAACAGTTTTTAAGTTAAAACAAACAACACAAAATCATGACATTTACTAAATATTTTCTTACATTTAAAATGTCTCCTATAATGAGTACTTCCAGTGACTTAACACAATACTGTGTCATCACATAACAGCATTGAGTATAATGAAAACAACCATGGGAACCCTCCTACAAAGCCACAGGGAAACACCCATTTCTAGACATGGAGTAAACCATGGATTAAATTGTTGTACAGTTTAAATATAAAATACATGTGAGAAAATTCTGGTTTAATACTTATTAATTGGCAGACAGATTACAGAGAATTAATTTGCCTGGCTAATATCACTAACAACTTGTCATCTTTGTTCAAACTATTCTGCTAGCCTTTGATGTTTTGTTATATCCCATAACTGAGATGGGATTGGATTTGGTAATGCACCAGAAGTGAGTTTGGTACCTGGCCCACAGTTTCCACTGCCCGTAGGGCAATAAGTAAAACCAATATAGATATGACTTGTTAAGCTACATTCTGCATGAACTTATGCCACCTCAGTGAAGTCAATTAACCTAGTAGGGGTTGCAGTAGGGTGGTACAGAATCTGGTCCCCAGTGATTTGTATCCATTAAAAACCAGCACTGAGCTAGAAGACTATCAAATGCTTTCTGGGGCTGATAAATGCTCAGGACTGGTTTTATTTTATTTGTTTTCAGAATACTCAGTTTTGGAAGAACTGTAATCAGCCTGTCACTGATTAGCATCTAGTAGGGACAGAGAGCTGCAGAAACCGCACAATCCTGGAGCATATGACAACATATGATTCCCAGTGTGGGACTATTAGTTTCACAGCTTTCTTAGATAAATATAAACATAGAAACATGTAATAAGTGTTACTCAAGGCAGAGCATGCATCAGCTGTGACTGCACTGTCTGTGGGTTTTAAATTCAGTGGTGTCCCCAAGGGTTAATCACTATTGATGGCAACTATTCTTCGTCTACACACTAAATGAAATGAACACTTATATTTTAACTGGTTTGCTTTGTTTACTCGCTAAGAGTGACATAGAAATACCAAAATAACAAAAAGATTGTTAGAGCTGCAGAAGGCTGGCAGAGTAGTTAGATTTATTTTGTATCAGGTGTTGCTCTGTAACAATCTCCATTGCCTTAGTCCTTTGGGAGAACGACGATGCGTTGTAGATCTCTGGCACAAAAGAATGAAAAATCCCAACACCCTTGATTTGACAGACACGTGAACATTGTACCTTGGGGGAGGTTTATTTCTGTTTTCCCTTCTATAACTTCAGCATCTGGAAAGCTGCCGGTTCAGATCCTTGCAAAGTTTTTCCTCAGTATTTGACAGGCACTATACCTAATATGAAACGCGTGCAAACCACAGCATGGTTGCTAAACAGAGGTGATGAACTGTAGGTATTATTGTAGCCCTACAAGCATTTACATAAATCTTTGGTCTTACTCCCACAAATTGTGTCAGTGAAATAAATGAGGCTATTAAATCCTTACATGAGTGCATGTGAGTAAAAGGCATTAAACGGTACAGAAATAGGGTAAAACCTTCCATTGCCCAGCAGTGGGACTTTCAGCCTACAAAAGCTGTCAGCATCATTTTGTTTGCAGATGACTGGCCTACATGTTAGTCTGGTGCAAAGATTTCTGCTCTTCTTGGGTTTTGAATATTCCTTTTAAGTTTTGAATCAGGTAACATATTTTTCTTGCCTCACGGGAGTATTTGAGTAGCTTCAGGGAAAAGAGCAAGTGAATGGGATTAGAAGTTACCCAGTTAGTGAAGGGCTGCAGGCTCCATGTACAAAATGTGCTGTGGTGGACCTGAGAAGCAGGCTTCACAGATGTGGGCAGAAATTTCTCTTTGTGTGGGTAACTTGCTCTTGAAAGCATAATTCTTGTAGTCTCAAACACTGAGCCTCACTGTTTTCATGTTTTCCCTCCCTCGATGCTTTCTTTCTTGGAAGTAATCACTTAATGGCACGTCAGAGCCTAGGAAAATCATTGTTAATATTATAATAGCGCAATTTGCAGCTCAGCTGCAGACTATGTTTCTACATGGGATGATAATTTTTACCTTGCCATGAAGATGTATTTCTATTAGCTCTGTAATGGGAAGCTCAAAAAAGAACACAGTTAAAATAGGAGGCTGAATAAAAGTGTGAAGGGAGAATGGAAGGAGTAACCCTGGAGGGTCCCGGGGAAGAGAGGAGTGTAGTTACTGTGGCAACCAATCGGTTTCTTCCTCTTGCAAATCCAGTGCAGCCTCAGGTTACTGAACATCAGTGAACCTAAACCCCCTAGCAGTCAAACTTAAACTGTGTTCTGGGATGTGTCTGAACGTGTTGACACTCCTGGAAAACGGCAAGATTTCCTAAATGGCAGGGCTGAAAGGGGCAGCTGCAGAGGGGAGACTTCCCCTCCAGCCCTGCCTTCTCCAGAGGCTTCTACAGAAGGGCAGTGCATCTGATGGTTTTTTCTGCAGCTCATTAATCTTTTATTTCACAAGAGTTTGAGCTCTTTGCACTTTTAAGACGTGTAGCCTCCGATGCTTGTGGTGAGCAGCAGTACTACAGCCTTAGCAAGAGTCAGTGCATTTCCCCTCCCCTTGTATGGATTTTTTTTTTGCTAGTGTAAGCAGTTCCTCAATTATGGTATATAACATTTTGCTCCAGCAAGAGCACAGACCAGTCTGACCACTGGGCACTCAGTGGCTGCAATATTATGGAGACTTACCTAGGAATTTCATTTTTCTTTTTTGTGTGAAAAATGACATTGTTTAGTCTGATCAGTGTTCTTTATTCTGGGGAAATAATGCATAGTCTTGCCAGAAGATGGCAATTGGAAACACTTGCTGCAAAACTCCATTAATTTAATTTTACAATTTGGAACACCTTCTAATAAAGGAATTGGGTTTGTAGTGGGGATGTGTTGTTAATTATCATTAGACCTCTGCTTTTGATTAATGCTTCTGATTAGTTTCTATCCTTGACTTTTTCAAATTAAGGAGTAGATGATTTAGTGCTAAACACATGGGCATGTTGTCTAATTAGATGAAAGAAACATGTACTCTCTGTGTAGGGAATTATTTTGACTTTAGGTAATGGCTTTGTACTAAGCAGAGGTAGTTCTGTCTCTTTGCGTGATGGCACAGGAAGCATCAAGATATCAGCGGCGTGGTGGGTGTGAGCCATTTTCTGATGGTACTTCTCCAGATTTACACATGTAAGAAATGATCACTCTTCTACTTTTGGCAGACATAGGGTGCTTTGATATATATCTTCTACATAGGCAGACATAGACTCTCAGTAAAGAGGAATTGAAACAAAACACAAGAAAAGGAAATGTAGTCCTGTGCAGCTTTGCTTCTTAAAACTGCTGAGGGGCAAAAAAATTGCATTGCTTTCAAAAAAAGTAGCCACCTGAGTATATTTAAGGGCCTGATAGAGTCTGCTGATGTATATACTTGAACACTCTACTTTCTTCTCATTGAGGGCTGGAGGAAGCAGCTCCTTGTGCAGCGGGCTCTCACGACACCTCAGGAGGAGGAAAAAGATCAGCTTCAGTTAAACAACCTGCTATCCCTCAGCTGCAGCTCTCTCTGGCCTCCTTCCTGAAGGAGGTGGCCCAATCTGCCTGAACATGACAGTAAGATCTGCCTGGGAGACTGACAAAAGTGACTGCTGCGTTGAGTGGCTGTCACAAGCTCCTGTGTGAGTTTGTGCTCCCTCATTCTCCTGGGGAATGACTTACATGCAGTTTCTCTCTCTCTTGCATACTGTCAGGACTCGAGATGCTCTCCAGATTTTCCCCATGGATGGTTATAGTTCTGGCTGTCTGGAGGACAAGACACCCTCCTTACTGCTGGGCTTTACTGAGAATAGAAACCAGCTAGCAAACTCCATCTATTGATCCTTAGTTTTGAACCCTGAAAGATTTTCAGAACAGAAGACTTTTGAACCAGAGGTTTATCTCTCTTGTTAGTTTTGTAAGATGCAGTTTGAAGATCCTAGCTGAGACTGAACGTGCAATACAGGTAGTGTATGAAGCAGGTGCACCACATAGGTAGGATCTCTGAGTAAGCATCCCACCCCATGGGGGTTGACCCTAGTAGAGTCAACATTACAACTAGCTTTCATACATGTTTTGTGTATGGGAGATAAAAGAGGGCACTCAGGTCCCAGCAGAAGTCAGCGAGAGTCAGATATGAGTCAGATACCTGTTAATCTCAACCAGAATCTCTTGTTCTTTTCTTCCCTTCCCTTCTGAAATATGTGGAAAGGCTACATAAGCATCACTGATGATGCTTTGTTGTTTTCTTATAAAGTAAATAGTACCCAGTGCTTCAGAAAGACAAATAACATTAACTCTACAGCCAGCAACTTGCCAAGAAAATAGCATCCAGCCACAGCACACAGACAAGTGATAGCCAGCTGCAGAGTAACAAAAATCCTCCTGTGCAGCTTGCCACAGACACCTTCTCAGAGGATGCGTCTCCTGTGTGTAGACAGGCTGCAGTTAACTGGCAGTTCCCAAGCTATTGGGCAGTTGTCTAGAGAACAAACCCCCCCCCAACAAACCCTAGTTTCAACAGTTTAGGGGTTTTGGAAAGCAGCAGAACAACCTGCTGTCCTGTCCATTTGGTTAGTTAGTGCTGGCAGCCTCAGCTGGCATTGAGAACTGTGAGAAAGATCGTGAATACCCACAAGAGGAGAGATCCTGGCATTCTTTTTCTAGGCTGTCTAAAACGGGCATCTTGATAATCCATTCAAACCCAGAGACCACTGGCTAGTGACAGGGACTTAGGGAAAAAGCTTGAAAATAGGTAAGGATCTACTGAGCCAGAGAGAGACTTACTCAGTTGATGTATTTTAAACTTGCTGTCCTACAAAAGAGGGAGCTGAAGGAAAATATTGGTCACTATTTCAGTAACTTGGTATTCTGATAAACTGTGACTGAGCTTTATCTGCCTTCATACCTTCTGAATCCCATTTTGAGCTTGTAAGTTTATACATTGTGTGGTAATGGTGCTGAAGGGAGATGGTAACTTCAGTTAGCTCATTTCTTCCTGAAATTTAGAGTAGACAAAGCACTGCTGCTTCATTTCCAAGTAGACGCAGTACTGGGCTTTGCAGTGGGTGCAAAATTTGCATGGTGATTTGAGGTGTCTTCTGTAGGGTTTTTTGATGTGCTATTTCACATGGTTCAGAAAAGTCCTTGCAAACGTTTCGTGTTTACTGCTGTACAAGGTCTCTTTTGATGGAGATTCCAGTGATTAGATTGCATGTCTCAAATCCATTGCACAAGCAATGTACAAGTAGTCCTGGAGGCTTCTCTTTGCTACCCAGTACAGGACTGCTGCTGTTGTTGCACATGTTCTTTGGTTGTTTGCAGCACATTGTTCTAGTTGGATTATATCTCTTCCAGTACTTTTCCTCATCAGGAATTCTTCAGCTGCAGATAGACTTTCACCTTTGTCCTACCAACTAAAGCCAACCAACTGCCTGATCAATGTTGGACAATGACATAAAAAGTATATTCTGTTAAGTTGTTTGGGTTACCAGCCATGGAAATGTTAGCACACTGCACTCTCATTACCCTACACAACAGAAATAAATGTAGATTTCCAAGGAGGAGTAAGCAGAAGTTTGTGCACAAATCCCCATGAACAATGCTGTGGGATTTGTGCAGCCCTCTGAAACTGTCCTCCTTAGTGTATGTGAGAGCATTAACTCCTCACAGATGAATGTGTTATTGACTCTGAGTAAACAGTTCTTTTTAGAGACTCTACAAAGTGTTATTGGCCGATAATACACAGTAAACAGACAAAGAATTACACTGTGACAGTTAGAACAAAAGAGAAAAAGAGAGGGGTACAGATAATGAATCATTAATGATCAGGAGTTGTGTCTTGCTTTTTACCAGTTGCCTGAGGGAGGTAAGTGGGAGGGCTAAAACTCCTCCATGTGGTATGGACATCAGGCTGACTGTGGGCAACATTAAAAGATGATTTCTTTTTCATCTAACTGTGGCTTCCCCTTGATATTGCCAGGCCCAGAGCAGCCTGTCCAAAGGCTCTAAGCATAGTCTTATGCTATGAGCTTGTTTGAAGTGCAAGGCTAATAATAGAAATCTGAAGAAAAGAAAGAAAAAGAGAAAGAAAGAAAAGAAAGAAAAGAAATAACATATTCTACTTTTGCTACATTTTCTTCATATTTTTGGCTGACTACAACTTACCAGAATGTGTTTGGCCTACAAGTACAGGGCTTGACTTGCTTAGATTGGAAGGAAGACTGTCTTCATATTGCCCCACTGTCTTCTTATCATGTAAAAGAGAGCTATGCATTTAACAGAGAAGAGGAGGGAATATTTTTTCATCTTTTCAATGATATGGAAAACCAGAGCTAATTAACTTTTACTCAGCATATTGGGAATTTCCTGATTTGCTTTAACAGAAAATCCCCGACACTGAAAGGCAGTTGACACTTTCTTAAATGCAAAGATTAGCTCAAAACCCAACACTCTGATTTCTGTAGGAAAAAAATAAATAAACAACTTCAGCTAACTGCCTACTCATTTATGACTGTGCAGGTGACTAGAACTGCACCATCCAAAAGCAGGGACCTGAAATTACCGTATTTGTGTGTAATGGAGATGAATCGAATAATCACAGAAATGAGTGTACCTGCTCTTAGTTTTGCTTTGTGTCTGTAGATGCAGCATCTATATGAAAAGACATACTCTGACAGTTACTGTGCTGGGAACAATAGTTTCCGGCTGCTTTTAAAGGTTCCATGCCTAAGGGAACATGCCCTCAAAAGTAACCAGATACGGTGTAGAGAAATAGCCTCCACAGTGGCAAACATACAGCAGGATGGTAACACGTGGTAAGGTAGGGATGGAGGATTGTACTTGCTCTCTGGATTATCTATCAATTAAATTTTAGCTAGCCCTGTGCTGAAATCGGTGATTCACTGGCTGAAAACACAGAATAATCTAAGTCAAATCTGCAGCTTTTTAATGACAAAAAAAAGCCTTCTTAAAAATGGGGAACGGAATAAGGGGAAAAATGGGATCCACAGTGTCCATATATGTTTGAGTATACAGAGCTATGTGTAGATACATGTGTAGATACAGAAATATGTATAAAAGATCAACTTCTGTTATTCGTGAACCAATGCTGGTCTTTCGTCTTTAACCTACACTTGCTCTTGGACTGAAGTTCTCAATAGCTGATGCAAGAAAACCCTGTGTAACTCCCGACAGGTCCCATACATAGATTTCATTACTTACAATTTTATTCTGTGCATAGCTTTACAATTTTAATTCTAGCTGGGTTGAGTTGTATGCAGAAATAGAGTATGTGCCATCATTTCGAAGGCAAAATTACACTGGTTTCTTTGTCTAGGAATTCAGATGCTAAGGATGGTTTCTGAGACTCTCCTCAAAATTAGTTTTCTTTTTTTTAAGTTGAAAAAAAGGTTAAAGACAAGAGTAAAAAAGTAAATGTGAGTTTGAAAACGAACAGATGCACAATCTGAAATGGAGGTACTGTCTCAGTCGTGTCTGATAACGAGCAACGTTTATGAAAGGGGCACATGGGGATTCACTAATGGCTCTTGAGCCTAGTGAGAAGAGCTGCCGAGGAAGAACCATGTATGGGCTGGAAAATGAAGTGAATATTGTTAATTGGTCAAGTGAGAAGGCTTCCTCCAGCATCACAAATGCAGTCCCTTTGTGCTCCTTCCCTTTACCCCTCTCCATCTGCCTTTGAGCTCTTCTGAATTAACTTTGCAACTCTCAACTTCTGATAAAACTGAGAAAATAGATGGCACAAGGCACCACGGCTGACTTCTTCTGAGCAGCTGGGGAGGGGGCATTTTCCTGGCAGGCTTTCAGGTTTGGCACTGCAGCGTGCCACTTCCCCTCCCTGTCCTGAAAGGGAAACGTCCTTGGCCTTTTGGGCTGCCACCTCTCCTCCCAAGCGCTGGCCCCAGGATGCGGTGTCAGCAGTGTGATATGGAGGAGCAGCAGGGAGAGCAAAGAACAAGTGACATCTCTGACTCGTCGGCTGCCCCTGCGCTGCTGTGCTGAGTCCAGGGCTTTTCCTGGCTTGGCGCTGCTTCACTGGCTGGGCTACTGTCCTGTGCTGCTCTAGCAAGGCCTCTGCGATATGCTGTGGCCTGAGGCTGTTAAGTTGTCTTGTTGGTTAATTAAGGCTGGCTGCCTAGGAAGCCCATCTGTTCCCAGGTAAATTGTATTGCTATTTTTTCCCTTTGGCAGGCATACAAAAGCTCCCATCCATTCTTCCAAAGGATGGACGGGTAATCTCATGTGCCAGTTTGCATTCCTTCTCTGCTTTCCTACAGGCACAACAGCCAACATGGAGTCACACTGAGACTGCCATGTGTTGGTATAAAAGACAGGGTAACACCCTCCCCTATGGCTCCACGCTTAATGCTTGCAAAACATCCATTCCTCTTGCTCTGCTTCTGGCAGCTCCCATGTCCTTTGCTTTCTCTGATGTCTCTTCTGGATGCAGCTATACGGGCACCTCCTTATTATAACCCTGGTGCTTATCTGCTATACATCTTGTTAGTCGCCCAGAGAGGGACCTCAGAAGGGAAATGTTTACGTGGTGTGCAAGTGTGATAGTAAGCTTAGCGTGTCACACATATTCACACACAGGTCACTGTTGCCTACTACAGGTTTATCTGCAGCATCTGCCCCGGTGTGTAAAGAACTGCTCTTTCCTCCATTTCAGGGATGGGAGCTGAGGCATTGTAAGGGCAGATAAACAACCCACCACAAAAGTATGGCATATGATCCTAGTTTGCCCAAAGCCTAGAAAATGCCCAGGTCCCAGCTGCCTTTGCTGTTGCTCTGCTTATGTGACTGGGACATTGGAAAAGATCATGACTATCTCAGAAAACTGAGCTGTTGTCAACTGCACTTTAAAAGAGCCTTGCAAGGCCACAGCATGCCCGCATTTCCTCTCTAAGCCCTTCCTTCCTTTCCAGCTGTGACTGCTGTAAGCAGCACTCACCAGTGAAGAAGGGGTATTTGATGGGGGAACAGCTTGGGGACTCAGTGATGCTAAATAATGACTTCAATGCAACAAATTCTGCTTTAAAAATTGACTTCATGAGAGGTACCCAGATATCTGGGCTTGCTCTGATAGTAGTTAAACAAAAATAATAAGGAGGAGCTTAATAGGGAGGAGCTTAAGAACAGTCTAAGTCATACAGAAACTTGCGTGAGTGTGGGGACTGACTGTTCCTCTTTCCTCCAGTGCAAGGTGGGAATGTTGGGATGGTTGCAGCACAGCTACCCTATGCTAAGGGAACATGGCCACCCCAGGAGACAGGGAAGTAAAATAAAAGAAGTCTTAATGTTTTGAAAGCAGTGACCTTTGTTTCATCTCCTGTTTGACAGTCTTGTCTGGGACTTGTTAACCTACTGTTGGCAACATAGCTCCTGTCCAGAATGTTTAAGAATATGTTGAAATGGGAGAGCTTTTAGTTGTTTTTCATTTTGAAAAACTGATTTCCATTCTGTGCAAAAGGTAGGATAATATGTGAGGGAATTACTGTTGGTCTGCAGATTGAACTGGAGATGAGAAGTTCCCCACCATAGCCAAATACATCAAAGGAGCAAATCCACAATAACTTTACCGGCACTCCTAAGTAAGGAGTGCTGTAAACAGAGGAAAATGCAAAACAAATATTGCATGAAAGGAAAAATACACAGTATTGCACTTACACAGCTAACAGAAGGCAAATGTCCCAGTTCTATCGTTTTAAGTAGCACTGAGAAGGGAGCAGTCCTGTGCGGGTAATGCTTCCCAAAACTTCTGGGACTGTGCTCTGACCAGGGCAGGTCTTGTTGCATCTGCATGTAAGTGCCACATCAGCTCAAGTGTCAAAATAACTCTGTCTCTGGGTAGAGCTCTCCACAAAGCTGCATTTCTGCAGTCCTGACCAGCAGAGTGTGTCTGGTGAATCAAGCTCCAGCAAGCCTGGGCTTGCTCTTTGTGGTTAGTGTGAGGTCCTAAGGCTTCTGACTTCCCTCTGCTGGGCTTCTTGTGGCATCAGCTGTGTTATATTTAAAAGTGTGACTTATAAACCATAAGCCATTGGTTTCTACTAAACATCCATCAGCTTTCTAGGAGGACTGTAGATGCACAGGAACTACCTGTGGTTTTATTTGCATGTATCCTCTGTTTGCTGTTTGGAAAACTGGCACTGCTTTGATCCGTCTCATGCAGCACTTCATGCAAGTATGGTTGTGCTGTTCCATGCCTGTGCTCAAAGCTGCTGCTTGGGTCCTGCTGAAAGATCTCCAGTGGGGAGGCCCTTAGGCAAGGGATAATTCTGCCCAAAGCAGGATTGTTGCCACAGTGGGAGAGTGCAGGGATCAGAGCGTAGAAGTTACTGCCCTGGCTTGAGGGTTGTGTGCACCTTGGAGAAGAGTGAACAATAACCAGCCCCATCGGTCAGGACAGTCATGAAGCCACTGCTTTGAGCCTCCTTTGTCAATGCCGTTATAGCTTCCTTTCTCTGCTTTGCCACCTGAGTTAGGAGTGGTAGGTAGGTGGGACACAGCAGGGAGGAGGAATCTGATTCTCTCTTTCCCAAAAATACCCTCTTGTATCCACCTACACTACAAGCTGCTCCTGAGGGAGAGGGTAAGAGCTGGATCCTCCCCTTTTCTGTGTGAAAATAATAGTAATAATAATCTCACTAGGAGAGATCTGAGTTGGCACATTTTGTGTTGCAGCAAGGACCAGCTAAATGCTTGCACACCAAGGATGAGGAAGGTCGTTGGGTTGGCCTGCGGTAACTTGATAAGCCACCAGAAGGCGACCACAGCTCAACCACGTGCCATATTTCCTATCGAAAAACAAAGGTATTGCTTCTGGGCAACGTGGTTCTAGTCAATGGTGACATAACACTCTGAGGACAGCAGATCAGCACGGTAATGACGTTGCGTGATACAAAACTGTGTAACCCTCAAGCCCTGATACACTGTCCTCCTGAGGTGCTGGGCTGCACAGATTTGCCCTGCTGGTTCAGTGATGTCAACTTTGCAGTCTTGCTGTCTGACAGACCAGGTGGTTTACACTCAAAAAGGCAGGTTTAAGTTGTACGTTGCTGAGTCAGTCTGGGACATAGCTGAAAACGTCACGTGCTCTTCCTAAGACATGTTTTGCTTTCTTGAGCTACATCCACGGCCTTGGCATCCTCACCTTCCTTCTGCAGAGGCAGTTGCAAGCTTAGGTTTTGCAGTTTCCTAATCCTTTCTCTGCCATGAAAGAGAAAATACTTTATTTGAAACATCCCCCATCTGATACATAACATGTCCAAGAGTAATGAGTAAAACAGGTATTAAACTGAGACAGGAGGCTAACAAAGTAAAACGTTACTGGTCTGCTTAGGAAAAAGTTTGAGCCTGAAATGCATTTGCTCAAAACCAGAACACTTGATTTTTGTTATTTAAGAAGAGAGGCTATGGGGGAGCATATCTTTAGGGCTAATATAGCCGACAATTTTCTGCAGTTGGTTTCCTTCTCCCCATGGATAGGCTGAAAATGAAAGACAACAATTCTGTCAGAGGTGTTCAGATCACACTGGCAACAATTGGCACATGTTTTGAATGAATAAAATAAAGACATTCTTGCCAATAGTTTCACAAATGCTCAAATATAGTCAAACAAAGACTTAATCTGGCCTCAAAGACACATATCTCAGCAGATGTGTGTAAACTAAATCAAATCCCCTGGGAACAGTACTTAGGAGCTATTCTTAGGCGTTGGAAGGACAAGGATGGTCCATCTGTGAATTTATTACACGAGAGGAAAAGCATCATATGAAAGTCATTGCTGGACTGGAGGACAGCATGGCTGATTTTTCACAAAGCTTAGAGGTCATTTCTAAAATCTGTGTTTAATTAAGACAGAATATTTTAGAATCAGAACAGAATATAACATGAAGACTCTCATTTACTGAGGTGTGGCTAATCAGCAGGGAGACAGGTAATTTGGTTCTGGATTCCGTGGGGCCAGGATTTTGTGAAGTGATTGGGATGGTATAGAAGTTTTTACTGGCTCTTGATATTTCCTCCTTCGTCAGAACGAATCTCATGAACTGGCAGGAGCATGAATGTTTTAAGAATTTATGATTTAAAATAGTATTTAAAGATGCTGGTGGAAAGATACCTGTGCTGTGCCAGCTTATTACAGTTATACACCATTAAGAAGGACAGATAGAAACAGCATGGTCTTAAAAAGCCTAACATAGGCCTTCAGTGTAAACCTGTAGAAGATATCTCCACAAGGCCTTAGCTCCTCTCTCCCCATAGCCGAGCTCACTGAATAGATGGCGTCTGCCACATGCAGAATTCAGAGCTGTAGGACCTAAGTGGTAAGAAGCAGATACCAAAGCCGAGAGACCCTTATACTTTCTTGGTAGCTCCAATATAAATGCTGCCGTGGATTGCAGCTGGGTCACCATAGCCCAGATAAAACATACTGTCCTTCAGAGAGGAATCCCCAATCCACAAAAGGTTTTACAGACCAAATTCAACGCTTCAGGTTTAATCTAGGCTCTCAGTCATTGGTAGGTGCAAATCTGAAAGCACTGGAACCACTCCTGTTGAAATTTATCTTGTACTACAAACAGCCCTTCCCTTCAGCCTGCAAGCGAACAAGCTCTCCAAAAAAGCTCTCTGTGATAGTATTGTGTTATGGATAGTGCGGCAGCTTGGTTTTGGAAAAGCAAAAAGATATTGGATTTCAGTCTTGCTGTGGGAAACTGCAGCTTTGAGCAGGTTTTGTTATCTGGTTGTAACAATTCTTGTGCTCTGCAATGGTCTGAGCATCAAATGGTGCAAATCTCTCAGATTTTATGGGTGATTTTTTTTTTTCCATGCAAGGTGTCAGATAAGAAAACAAAAGGAAGAAAATACCTGCAGCAGCAGGTTGTAGCAGTTAAAAAGCCTCTTCGAACCAAAGTTTTTTCAGAAACATCTGAAAAGAAATGGTTTTCTTCTCTATCTACAAATGTTGGGTACCTGGCAGAATGGAGGAACTATGAAATGCTTTAGATGTGTCAGAGGATCATGTAAATGTGAATAATTACATAGTGCAAATCCAATTGCAAAGAGAAAGAGAAGATGGTTTTGCTGCAATGATTCTAGGGTGCTCCCTTTGGAGGTTAAATCAATTCTAAGAGTCCAGGTGGAGATTTGGTCAGAGAAATGAAAATGGAAGTCCATTCCAAACAAACCAGGGAGCCAACCATTGCCACCCACAGACAGCAGCAACCGAATTACAGTTTGTTAACTGAAGGAGATCAGCAAGGCTGGAGTGAAACTCATAGAGTGTGAATGGTTTGAAAAAAAAAAGTCTAAAAGGGAGCAACATGAGGTCAGAAGGCATTTGGTTTGTGAAAGTCAGACCCACAGGAAGCTTTACATGTTGGAAACAGGTACATGAACTCCAACAAGACAATCCCAATTGCCTGCATGAGCTGGAAGCACCAGCACAGCACACTTGATGCCAGCAACAGCTCCAAAAGCACGGGTGAATTGTCCACTGGAAGCATGAATGACACATCTACTGAGGATGGAAGAGCCACTGATCTGAGGGCAAATAGGGTCATGACTCATGTAAAGTTGGACTTCGGAGCCTAGGCACTCATCAGTGTGATTGAGGGAAGTTTGGCTTGTGCTGGTGAGCTTGTCCTCACAAAGGTGCATAACCTGACCATGGAGAGCCACGATGCTTGTTCTGAACAGAAAATCCAGTCTGTGATTAGGTGGAAAAGAACTACTAGCCCAAATTTACATGTTAATAGTTAGCTGTCACAAAGTACTGGGTTAATTTTCAAGAGATCCATCCACCTGCATTTGCTTCTAGGAAAGTTCTTTGTGGACTATTTCTAATTATTTGTTTTCCATCTTCAAAGTGTATACTGGGTAATTTCCCTTTTCTTCACTCCTTACTGCTCAAAAGCACTGATTTCCAGAAATTCAAACTTTTCCATGCGCTCATTCAGCCTGACACGTCTTTGCTATGTGTGAAATATGAATCTGAAAGAAAGCAGTTGTGGATGTTAGAAACCTACCGAGAGGGAAACAGGCTCTGCCAGTGTGCTGTGTTTAAGATCTGATCCTCAGAAGTGTTCAGCATTTTCCATTCCTGACGTCCTTGTTTCTGTAGGATGGATCTCTGTTAGTTTCTGTGCCACAGCTCCCATTTCTGTCCCTGCTTAGATCTTAGCCTGTGAATATTTTATTTTTTCCCCGACAAAACATCTGAGAAGACAGAACTGCTTTCCCCATTCTTTTTCTTCAGTGGAGTTTAAGGTTAGGTGGAGGAAGGGTTGAAGGTGACCTTCTATGTTTGAAATCAGTGCTGAATTTAATTGCCAAAGTTCAGCTTTCCCTCGCCATCTGGAAGCTGTAGCATCACTGCAAAGCATAGACTGGTGTCAGGAAAACACTAGCAACCTTTATAGTAATGTCTGACTTCACAAACCGCTGCTTAGCTTTTGTGAAACAATTATGAGTGCACGACTTCAAGAGTGTGTAAATATTTTTAAAGTTCTAAATGTTTTTAAATATTCACAGCCATATTCTTGAGGGAATGATGCCAGCTTACACTACTTGAGGATTTACCCTCAAGGAGTCTTTTGAATGACACTTGGCAGTAATCAGGCAAAGAATGAAATCAAAACTTTCGACCAAAATTTCAACCGTATTTAATTATGGAATCACAGAATCATCTATACAATCTATAGGGGTTGGAAAAGACCCTTAAGATCATTGAGTCTAACTGTAAACCTAACAGCCAAGGCCACCGCTAAACCAGGTCCCTTAGGAAAAGAAAAGCCTTAGGAAAACGGCCTCAAGCTGCACCCGAGGAGGTTTAGACTGGATATTAGGAACAATTTCTCTCCTGAAAGGGTAGTCAGGCATTGGAACAGGCTGTCCAGGGCAGTGGTAGAGTCACCACCCCTGAAAAGTCATGTAGATGAGGCCCTTTGTGACATGGCTTAGTAGTGGACTTGGCAGTCTTGGGTAAAGGTCTTCTCCAGCCTGCTTGATTCTATAGTTCTATGATTCTAGATAACTTTTTCTTTCAGAAGGTGTTGGTTAATGGCGAAAATGAGGTGAGGTCCTCAATTAATATTAATATATCAAGCTTGCTTTCTTCATCACAAGGTCTCTCGGTAATTCTGTTTTCATGAGCACAACTGATAGCTATGTACCTTCCATTCTCACCAAAGTGTCCCATTAAACAGGCCAGAAACCAATCTGAGTGAAGAGTGGGCAGCCTGTG
>JBCJKH010047076.1:18255-30250 GCA_039877255.1 Loriculus beryllinus
CCAGGGAGGTTGTGAATGCTCCATCCCTGGCAGTGTTCAAGGCCAGGTTGGATGAAGCCTTGGGTGCCATGGTTTAGAGTGAGGTGTCCCTGCCTATGGCAGGGGGGTTGGAACTGGATGATCTTAAGGTCCTTTCCAACCCAAACTATTCCATGATTCTATGATTCTATGATGCTTGGGCTGCATTGAGTGTGTCACCATCAGTGATCCCCCCCTCACCGCCCTGCTCCCTGCTTGCAGAAGGCCGAATCGGAGGAGCTGGAGACGCAGAAGCCGCAGGTGAAGCTGAGGCGGACGGTGTCAGAGGTGGTGAGACCCGCGTCCACCCCCCCCATCATCGCCTCTGCCATCAAAGACGACGACGACGAGGACCGCATCATTGCGGAGCTGGAGGTGAGCGCGGGAGGGGCTGCGGGACGCCCCAGCTTAACCCGCACCGCAGGCGATGCCACCCTGTGCCCCGCTCCCGGCAATGCGATGGGATGCAGGGAATGACATCCCACAGGCTGCCCCCAGCAGGAGCACGGGGACATGGGGATGGGCAGCGTGGAGCTGTCGCACCCAGCCAGACCCCTCGCTGCCTGGTTCGTGGTCTCTCTTCACCACTTCCACCCCATCGTGGGCTTTAAGACAAACTCACTTGGTTTTATGCAGCCTCAGCTGGAGCGGTTGCAATGCAGAGCATTGCAGAGGTCCCACCCAACACACTGTGCTAGGCTCTGAACTCCCCAAGGCTGGCTCTGCCCCACGTCCTTGCCCCATTTGCTACAGATGAGGTGCCTAAGTGGGTAGTGGATGGCTTTTCCATGGCTGGTTTTCCCCCAGGAGGCCGGGGGACCAGTGATGCTGCAGGATGGGGCTGCATCCACGTTCCCATGTTCCTCTTGAGCGCTGGTTCTGCTGTGGCCACCACAAGCATCCCTGCAGCCACGGGCTGCATTGGTACCCTCAAGCCTCCCTCCTCCAATGGCCCATGTTTGACTCCCCAGGTCTTTCAGAGAAGCTCTGCCTCCCCTTTCCTCCCCAAGCTCCGATACGATGCTGCCGTCTCCCCTGGGCACGCAGACTTGTGGCCCAACGGAGCCTGCATTGAAGGATGGAAGGTAACAGCGGCCGATCCCTCCTCCTGCTGACGGGCTGCATTTTAACCACCTCCTCTCCCAACTCTTTTTAACTCACTTCTGCTTCTTTCTCTGGTTTAACAAACTAACGGCTTCTCTCCACTCCCTCCCTCACCACCACCACTGCGTGTACGGCACTGACCCGGCACAGGACCCAGCACTAACCCCTGCATCAGCGGCACGGTGCTGCTGCAGCTCCTGCAGCCACATGGATGGGAGGATGGAAAGGGACACCCCGGCATCACCCTGGGATGGGCACAGGGAGGGCTTGTTGACCTCGTGCCACACTGGGTGCTCAGGGAGGGTGTCACTTGAAGGGGGCCATGGTGGGTGATGCATGTCTCAGGGAGAGCTTGATCCGTGTGCATGATGCAGGTAACGGGCTGGACCAGAGGCTGACACTCAGCTGGGTTTGGGTCCATCACCCCTTCAGGCCCTCCCTGCCCTCCATCCTGTCCTGGACTCCGGGGTGATGGGATCAGGAGGAAAGCACCTGGAGAGTGGATGGGATGGAGCAGGGGATGCCCAGGACAGGGGGACAAAGGGGACCAGGGCAAAGGGTGTCACTGAAAGCATCTGGTGAGAGGAGCTCTTCCTCGTCCAGGGCAGCTTAGGTGCTGGTGGGGTCTGGGTATGTTGCAGGGGTCCCTCTCTTGGGACACCCAGCACCAGGGCTGAATCGACCATCTCCTGTCCCTGTGGACAAGGACCCCTCTCCCCAGAGATCAGACTGGTCCAGCTCTGGACCCAGAGCTCCACAGCCACCCTAGAACCCGTGTCTCCTTGCTTCCTTATCCTAGGTGCTACTCAGGGCTCTGCTCTTGCACCAGTGCCCTGCCAGTTTATCCCAGCATGGGGGAGCTGGGTAGTTGCAGTTGAGCTTCCAAAGGCATTCGGTGCAGTGACACCAACTCAGTTTTGCTGAAGTCCAGGCAATGTACAGCCAAAATCTCCCAGAAACACGTTGGAAACACTCCCTGTCTGTGCTGTGGGTACCAATGGGACATCAGGGCTGGGCAGGAGGGAGCTGAGCATCTCCTTCCTTGGCTGAACACCTCCCTTGCAGCACTGTGATGCCTGGAGGCAACAGATACAGGGTTTCCAAGTGGTGTGTGCAGACCCTTAGTGCTCCCCCATCACCTCCTGCTCTTAACGTGTCTGAATTCTCTACCTAGGAGCCGGGGAGCAGGCCCTTCTCCCTCCCGCAGATCGTGCTCACCCAGTGGGTATCAGAACCAGCATCCCCCGAAGCCGAAGCAGAGGTTTGGGTGGCAACAGAGAATGTTGGCAACAGAGGTTTGGGTGGCTCGGAGAATGGGGACCTGGCTGGCCCCATAGGAGCAGGAGGGGTGGGAAGGAAATGCCAGGAGTCCGCTGGCATCTCTGGTCCTGGGGACCCTCCAGGCTCAGCCCCGCAGCCCCTGAGCAGCCCATCCAAGCCCATCCGAGCCCATCCCATGGGCTGTGCCCGTGGAGCAGGAGAGACTTGGAGGTTCCCTCTAGCAAGCAGCAAGGTCCTGCCTTTCTCAAGGCATAAAATGAGCTGTCCTGTGGTGGGAGAAGGAGGAGATGTTGCTCTGAATGCCTCCAGCAAGCAAGGAGGCAGCAACAAGACTTCCCACCGAGGTTCCTTGGCTGCACATCCCCAGCGAGAAGCAATGGGTCCTGGAGCTGGAGAAGCAGCGCTCCCCTCCACCAGTGCAGGCAGCAGAAGGCCCGGTGCTGTCCCCCAGCATCCCAGTGATGGGGATCCCCAGGTTGGAGCTGGGCAGAGCAAACAGAGGATCTCTGTCCCACCTGGAGACTCTGCATGGAGGGAGAACAGCTCACCTGCGCCAGCCTGCTCAGTGCCACATCCTGGAGCTTCCCCAAGCTTCCTGTGGGCAAGTGGACAATCCCGGGCTGAGCTGTCCCATGTCACAGCATCACCGTGCCAGGGTGGCACAGAAGATGCTGGGGTTGGGAGGAAGGCAGCAGAGGGGGTCTGCAAAGGGCAGTTGTCCCCTCGCTGCTCTATGACTCCATGCAGCAAGGAGATCTATGAAGGCACGTACCAGAGACTGGATAGCCTGGAAGAAACCATCCGTGAGCTGGAAATAACCATCAGTGAGATCAGCAGCCACCCCGTGGTTGAATCTGTATTCTCTAAAGAACTGCTTGGACCAGTGGGATCCAAGGATGCCAGTGAGGAGGCCAAGGAAGGTCTGAGGGATCTCAAACACAGTAGCTGTGATGATGGGACTATCCTGGACCTCAGTCAGGCCAGAGATGTTGCTCCCGAGAGCCTGTCTCCAAGCAAGACCAAGCCACCTCTGCTACCCAAGCCACCTCTGCTACCCAAGCCACAGGTTTATTTCCTATTATCCCTCTTGCTGTGCTCTGCCCTGGACTCACTCTGATGTCTCTCTTCCTCCACCTCTACCTGCTCCCTCTCTGTGACTCCACCTCCAGGCAGAGCCAAGGTGGGAAACAAATCTCTTTCCTTCCCTGTCGCTCGAAAGGGTTTGGGAAGTGCAGGAATGCAGGAGGGAGACTGCAGGCAGCGTGAAGACAGGTGATGCTGCATACTGCCCCTCACTGGTGCTGATGCTGCCTGCGTTGAATTAGACCCTTGCTAAGCTGGTATCTTCCGCCCAAGCGGGTTTTGGGGCTGGTGATGAGCATCCCATGGGGCCAGCGTGGTGACAAAGCAGCATCCCTCCTTTATAAGTCCTTGTCTCAGGAACTGCAGTTGGAGCGCGGCAGATGTTTCTCCTAATTGCATCCCAGCTCAGGCTGCCCAGAGCCATCCAAACTGCTTTCTGCTGGAATCTGTGGCTCAGCTGACTGGATAAGCTAGGAAAAGAGGGTGAAAAATGCCCTCAGCCACTTCTGCTCCCTTATTAACAGTCAGTGCTGAGGAATAAATCTCCATGTGCAGCAATGATCTGAGCCCTGGTTCCTGGTGCCCCCAAGGGTGGCCCTCAAGGGGATGTAGCTGCAGTTTCCCTTGGTGTTACCTCCCTGATGGAGCATGGATGTAGGGATGGATTCGTGGCTGTGTATGTGCAGGGGCAGGCATAAAGCAAAGCTCAGCTCAGGCTCTGGCAGCAGGAACTGGCTTAGTCCCAGAAGCAGAGCAGGAGAACGCAGGGCTTGTGCCACCTCTCAAGGATGCAGCGAGTTGGATGTGAAGGCTGAGATCCGGCGTGTGTTCATGCCAGGGATGCTGTGGCACTGGACACTGGGGTTCCCTGTGCTGTGAGGTGCAGGAATCCCAGTGTCTCATCCAGGATCACAGGGCAGGGCAGGAGGACACGCTGTGATAGCCTGCCTGAGGTCCCACTGGAGGTGCAATCTGGGCAGCAACTGCACATCTTTGGGACAGCATCTCTGGTCCAGACTCAGCAGGCAGTGGAAAGGGATCTGGGGTGCCCCTTTTAGGGACCTGCAGTACCAGCTTCCCTCACTGCTGCTCTTCCATCTGTGCACAGACAGGGAATAAAAACCTCTGCATTCCCACTGCTGCCGTTTCCACCTGGAATCTCCCATCGCCTCTTTTCCTTTCTCTTGGCCATGCAGCCCTGCCCTGGCAGGGATGTTCTCCTCCTGCCCTTGATCTCTTGGTGTTTGCCGTGCCTGCCCCTAACTCCCTCTTTGCATTGCAGTGGTGGCTGTTGGTAAGTCCTGCCTGGTTCCTGACCTCACTGATGCTGTGGTGACCTTGTCCTTGCCTCAGTTTGCCTCTATGGGCTGTCCAGACGTGATGGTTGCCACAGGAGCTGGGCACAGCTCCATGCATCCAATGTTCCAGCTGCCCATGGTGCTGCTGTGAGCTTTCATCTGCCGGTTTTAACCCCCTTCCCCAAATCCTCTGTCCCAACAGAGCGGTGGCGTCTCCATCCCGGCCATGAAGGTGGTGAACCCAGCATCCCGGCTGAAGCAGAGCCAGCAGGGCAGCCCCGACAAAAGCAAGCACATAAAGCAGCGGATGGAGTACATGCGGATCCAGGGCCAGCAGCAGGTAGCTATCACCTCCAGCACCATCCTGACCAGCTCTCCAGGCACCAAGGAGAGCCACAGGCTGCCCATAGCCCCAGCATCTCGGGTGCTGCTTTCAGGGACTGGCTCTCTTGGTCCATCCCTTCACCTTGGCTGAGTCCAGTGGGGTTGGGGCACAGGGATGTGACTCTTGGGGTGTAGAGGGGGCTCTTGCCCTGGTCTGTGCCCAGCACGGTGGTTTCCATAGCTGGAATGGCTGCATACTGAGAGTGACAAGCTCATTAACCAATGTGGTGTGAGGCTGAAGCCAGAGTCATTTATGCCTCAGCTCAGTGATGAACAGGGCTGAGCCCCAGGGTTGATCCCCTCACCTTGAGGGACCCCAAAGCCCCCTTGCAGAACATCTTGGCCATGGTGATGGGCTGCAGAGCTGCGTGCATGGCACAAGGACTCCAAGGGCCGGGAAGGGAAGGGAAGGGAAGGGAAGGGAAGGGAAGGGAAGGGAAGGGAAGGGAAGGGAAGGGAAGGGAAGGGATGCAAAACACATCCCAGGAGGTTTTGGAGAGCCAGGACTCACGGTGTCTGCAGAAGCAGCTTGTCCCAGGAGAGGATGTCACAGACAGAGGGGTGGAACATGGGCAGTATGGGGAGAGCTTGTGGGGGCCACAGCAGCTGGAAGAGGAGCACTTTGGGATGGTGTGCATGTCCCAGCCCAGCACCCACCCCTCTCCCATCCCCTGCCATGGTGCTGGTACTGACACCCCAGTGCTGGCAGTGGCTTCTCCAGCTTGCTCAGACCACAGGCAAGGTAGCCACAGCCAGCACATTGCCCTCCATCCCTCCTCACTCCTCCTCTCTCCATCCCAGCCCTCCCCTCCTGCCTCCAGTAGGCAGCAGGACCATGAGTAGGTTCCCCCCATCCTCTCCTCCCCAATCCCTGCTCTGTGTCTCAATCGCCTTTCCCTGGGCCTGGCATTAAACCACCCCAAATCAACCCGGTTTTGCTCATTCTGTTGGGTCCATAAACCCTGTTGGATAAACCAAAGGTTTTTCCCAGCTGTTTAAGCTGGGCTGGGACACATCATGCAATTTGGGCGAATGTTGCATGAGCAAAACAGGCACCTTGTGTCCCTCTCAGCTCCAGCAAGAGGGTGCAGCCCCTCTATTCCCCCTTGGCTGCTCTGTTGCTGGATCAGAGCCACTCAGGTCCTGTTTGTCATGACCACAACCGAGATGGTCCCAGGGTCATGGTGAGACATCCTCAGGAGGGGTCTATCCTTGACATTGGGGCCTTCCTGCGGTCACCCCCAGCACCAGGGAATGACAGGGCTCCCATCCAGGGCTGCCCCATGGGCTGGGGAGGAGAGTAATGCTGGTCTGAAGGGCTATTCCAGGAGCTCTGAGGGGTTGGGAAGCATTGACCTGTCCCCTTCCCTGGAGCCCACACACCAGCACAGGCTCAGCTGTCCAGTGTCACCATGCCCCAACCTCGGGGCACCGCTTGGCACTCACCCGGTCCCTAGCACCCACCTATGCCCTCACTGGAGTGGCTGGACCAGTTTTCCATGGCACTTTTATCCTGGATGCCCTCCCTGTACAGGATTTGGCTGCGTGTCCCTGTGCCCAGCATCCCACCCCACTACAGCAGGGGCGAGTTGGAGCTGCAGGAGCCCTCTCCCCATTCATAGAATCACAGAATGGTTTGGGCTGGGTCCTTAAAGATCATCTAATTCCATTCCAGGATGGATTACAAACATGATTCCTGGTGCTCTGGCTCCCTTTGGATTACATTGGAGTAGGGTTGGGTCATGTCAGTGCTGGTGGCCATCACGCCGGTGTGATGGGTGCAAGGGTATAGGGTGGGCACTGTCACCTCTCACAGGAGCTGAGGCTGCCATGGGGCTGCCTTGGGGCTGCCGTGTGGCTGCTGAGGCTCTGCCATGCTCGGTTGAGGTTTGATGCCCACCCAGACCTTGGTGGCATCCCTGGCACCAGCCGGTGGAGCTGGGTGCTGTGCTGTGCCCACCTCATCTAACATCTAACACTGCCCTTCTTGTCCCCCCCCACCTTTCTCCCCTTCACCCGCCTCTGTGCCTGCCTGCCTGTCCTTGTGTCTGTCCGTCTGTCTGTGTCTCTCTTGTCTCTCTCCTCCTCCTCTTCCTCTCGGGGACGTCCCTTTCCCATCCAGTAACGCGTGGGACCAGCCTCATCTCGTGCTCTGTTTGTGGTGGACCTTTTCCAGCTGCTTGACCTCAGGCCTAACTCAATGCTGCTTCTGAACAAACCCCTGTTTGGTTCTCGGCTGTGTCGGTTTTCGGTTGTTTTCCTTTATTCTGTCTTTTTTTCTCCCTTTCTTTTGTCTTTTTTTCCTGTAAGAAACTGTTTGACTTTCCACCCTTTTCTCCTCCTCCTCCTCCTCCTTGAATCTTGCTTTTCTTTCTAGGCCGCTAGACCATCTAAAGAGGCTAGTGAGACTTCCCCCACGGTCTCAGAAAAACCCGCATCTGGCAGAACATCCATCCCCGTATTGACTTCCTTTGGGGCAAGGAACTCCTCCATCTCATTCTGAGCATCCTTGCCAGCTCAACCCAACTGCTCTCCTGCTCCTGGGGCCGGGCTTCTCTCTTCCTTGGGCTCCTTCTCCCTGGGACTTGTCTTCTTGAGGCACCTGGAGGGATTCACCACCCGTCCCTCCTCTTTCTGTTTTATATCCATGTCTTTGCTCCAATGTGGCCGACCTCGTGTTCTCGCCTCTGCTCCGCCTCGGCCCAACTTGTGTCTCGCCTCTGCTCCGCCTCGGCCCGACTTCTGTCTCCCATCTCGCTCCGCAATGGCCAACCAGCCACTTTCTGTTTCTCTCTCTCTCTTTCTCCTCCCTTTCCTTTTCCTTTCCCTTTTTCCTTTCGGTTCCTTTGGGTTGCTGTTGGTTTGGTTTTTCTCTGCCCTCCCCTCCCTTCCCACCCCACCGTTTTCTATTTATTTAAGAGCTCTCAGAGCTTCACTCCACCAGTTTCACCAGCTTCAAGCAAGGAGGACACCGGGCAGCACCCAACCCCGCTGCCCACGCAAGCAGCACCCATTCCACCCCGGAAAGGTGGGAAACAGCTGCCGAAGACACCCCTCGATCCGACCGCTCGCTCCCGGCCATCACCGAGCATCCCGGCCGCCGCGACGCCGAGCCAGCGGGATGAGAGGATGCTCGGAGCTCCGGCCAGGTCTTGGCGATGGGTGGCGGGTGGCGCGGCGGCAGCACCGTGTCCTTCACCGGTGCCATCCCGACGGGGTGTCGGTGCCACCGGTTGCCCCTCGGGTGCCAGCGCCGGCTCTCCCCAGGGAGGGGGGGTGGGAAGAGGGCTGGGGAAGGAGCCGGGAGCAGCCCCAAGGGGTGCCCGGGCATGCCGGAGAGGCCGGAGGCTGAGGATGTGAAACGGGGAAGGGGCAGGAACGGGTCCAGTCGAGCTGCCATCGCCTTCGGGTCGCAACGTAGCACTTTAAATGGTCACTTGGGTGGGCACAATGTGGTGCTCAAGGGGCTCGGAAACCCCACTGTCCCCTCCCTGAGCACCAAATACCCTTGGGGACAAGCAGGTCCCCAAAGCCTCTTGCATGGGGATCCCACATGGTCCTTCCCTGGGGAGCAGTCCCATCCCCAAGCCTGGGGGAACACGGAGGGGGTTCCCTTGCCCGTGTCCCCCCCCATTAGCACAGTGAGCTGGGTGTGCAACACGAGATCGAATCACTCCTTTTGTTGGCCAGTTTGTGCTTGGGTTGGTTTCTTTTATTAGTATTATTTATTAGTATTATTACTTCTTCTCCCCCCCCCCCCTTTTTTTTGTATATCAATCATTTTTGTACAGAACAAGCCTTTTTTGAATAACAAAGAGAAGAAAAGACAAAAAAAGAGACAAAAAAAAAAGAGAAAAAAAAAAAGATTCATGATGCAATTTCTTTGGATTGCAAAAAGCAACTCTTTACATTTAAGTGAAGTGTCTTAACATTTTATATTGTTTTAAGAAATATATTTACATATTATATATATATAATATACGTACTATAAATAGAAATATATAAATATTTAAAGAAAAAAAAAAAAGAGAAAAGAAAAGAAATAAATCTCGTCCCGTCTGGTATCTTAGGGGGTGGATTTGCTTCCCTGTTAGCCTATAGCTCCTTGTGATTTTGAGAGGGTCGGTTCCTAGCGGCTTGTGAGCCCTCGTGCTGAGTCCTCACTCTCCATCCAGCACCTTCCTTGTCCTGTCCCCATCCCCATCCCTTGCAGGAGCAGGGGGTGGAAGGGGCTGGGTGCCCCCGGGGACGCTTGCACCCAAGGGTGATTGCCCCGGGGACGCTGGCACCCACCTCCCTGCAGCAATAGCAGTCACTTGATGTGTGTTATTTCCTTTTTGATGATTTTTTCTTGGTACCAAAGTGAAATACTGTAGCAAAGCCGCAGCTTCTTATGGCCAGGATGGGGTCCCCCCACTCTTCTTCCCCAACCCCATCCCACCCTGACCTACACCCATCCCAGTGCTCCCGTGGGTCCATCCTGCCAGCACCCAAAGAGAGGGACTCCCAGGCAGCACCCTGTGTCCTGGGACCTCCTGTCCCTATTTGTCCTGGGGGCACATGTGGCTGCAAAGTGGTCGAGGTGGTGGGGGAGCTAATTGGTGGTGGGGGTAGTTAATGCAGCCCCATCCCAGTAGCACCCATGGGTGTTCCATCACCCTTCCTACTTGGAGGAAGCTCCAGCTGTTGGGATGGGGGGTCTATTCCCTTTGCTGCACCCCAGCTTTGTCCAGGGACCACCCCCCTCCCAGGCATCACCACTGATGAACCCCCACCTCCATCCGGATCACCTTGTGATGGGCGATAGGATGCACGGTGATGGGTGATGCGATGCACAGCGATGGATGACGGGTGCACTGGGTGATGGGGGGCACTGGGTGATGGGGTGCACTGGGTGATGGGGTGCACCCATTTCCTCCCCCCCAACCCTCCCCACTGCCCATCAGGCTGGTTTCTCTGTGAGCGTATGTGTCTCTGTGTGCGTGTGCGTCCGTCCCTTCATGGCATCAGCAAACCCTCCGCGAGCACCGACCCCGGTGCCGGCGCTGAAGCAAAGAGGACGTAAACCAACATAAACCAAACCCTTCTGGTTGAGGAGAGATAAAAAAAAAAAAAAAAACAACACAGAAAAGGACCAAAAAAAAAAAAAAAAAAGAGGAAAACATTACAAAAAATGATCCAAAAAAAGAAAAAGAAGAAGAAACCCAAGCGCTACCTGCATCGTGCATGTGTCGGAGGCGCCCGCTGCATGCGCACCCTGCTTTACTGTCTGGATGTTGTTAAAGAAAAAGGGTTACTTGTAAAAGGACAAAAAAAAAAAAAAAAAAAACATGAAAAAAGAGAAAAAAAACCTATTCCTCCTACTCTTTAGAAGCTGTTTTTTGGGGTTTCTACCGCGTCGTGTGTCTCCGCATGAATTTTTCTCGTGAACTGTTTTAAAAGCAAAAAGGATTTCAAGAAGAACCAAACCCCCCCGAAACCGAGGTGTGCAGAGGGTAAAGGGTGGGATGGAGGGGAGCTGCCCCCCGCCAGCCTCCCTGCCCCGTGCCCGCCTCTGTCCCTGTGTCACTGTGGATGCCATGGGTAGTTCTGTGCACAACGTGACCATTGTAACGTGCAAACGCCGATGACAAAGGGTTGCTTTTGGTTGTTTTCTTTTCCCTTTATTACTTTTCTTTTCTATCAGAGTGTCTGGCTTTAATAAAATTACTTTCTTTTTTTCTTTTTGGTTGTTTTCTCTCTCTCTGGCACTTTTTTTAACATCCCTACCACCACCACATTTGGTCTCTTCGGGATGGGGTGAGACATCCCTGGTCCCAAGACCACCCCAGTCCTACATTCCCTATGGGAGATGGGGTTGGACATCCCTCCTCCTGAGATCACCCCAGTCCCACATTCCCTCTAGAAGATGGGGTTTAACATCCTTGCTCCTGAGACCACCCCAATCCCACATTCTCTTTAGAAGATGGGCTTGACATCCCTGCTCCTGAGACCACCCTGGTACCACATTCCCTATGGGAGATGGGGTTAGACATCCCTGGTCCCAAGACCACCCCAGTCCCACATTCCCTATGGGATGGGTGAGTAGGGATGTGGATCCATCTCCTTTCCCTCCAGGCTCTAGAAAAGTCTGGGATAAATCCTTCCTTGGATGCTGCCAGTGCTCCAGGCCCTGTAGCACAGAAAACAGGGAACCCCTGCCCTGACCCCCCTCTACCCCCCCAAGCAGAGACAATGAGGCAGAAAACCACCTCCTTGAATAACCAGTTTATTTCCAATATATAGACCAGGACTGGAGTGGGATGAAGCAATAGGGGGGCTGTGGTTGGGGGTGTTGTGGGGAGTTTTTTTTTGGGGGGGGGTGTTGCACCTTTGCATATACCAGCTCCACGGCCCAACTCATACAACACGCTGGGGTGGGGGGGGAACACACATGCAGGAGGGGGTCAAGAGTCATCACTGGTCCAACACATCCCCTGCTTGGGGCTGGTTCTTTCCACGGAGCAAAACAGCTTAAAAAACCCTTTAGAAATCCTCTGCGGTATTTTACAGAGCCGAGGAGCTTATTTACAGGAGGGGAAGTAAAGAAAAAACCCAACTTTACAGCAAATATTTGCAGAACGCATGAGAACGACACAGGGAAACAGTGACGTGACTGGAGCCCCCCCTCAGTGACACCAGCCATGGCCCACGCGTCCCCTTCCTAAAGTGCTTCTGGCCTGGGGGGGGGGAGTGGGGGAATAGGAAGGGGAATGGGGCTGTGCCTTGTGCCATGTGCCACACACCGGGCTGTGGCTCATGGGGGTGCAGGGGATGGCAGTGTTGGG
>JBCJKH010047079.1:0-16678 GCA_039877255.1 Loriculus beryllinus
AGGAGGCCGAGCTGCTGTGCCGACACCGGCGTGCCCCTGTCGCGACACGCTGGGCACACGGAGCGCTTGCACAGGCAGAAGGCTGTGTCTGCACACACATGCCCACGGCCTCGCCCGCGCCCCCGTGTGCCGCGGTGGTGCCGGGGCTGCTGCGCCGGTGTCGCCCCGCGTCTCTTACCGCCGGGCTCGGCTCCCACCGCACTATTGTGCCTGTCCTGCTGCCCTAGCCCGCGGCCAGCGGCCGGAGCCCCCCAGACGCCAGCCGGCTCCCCCGCGCTGACCCGCTCCCCCGTGCCGGTGCCAGGACAGGAGAAAGACTGGCCGGCGATGGAGGTGGGGCGACCACGCCGCAGAGAGGGAATGACGAGCCCCCGAAGAAGAGGGACGAAGCGTGAGAGAAGGACCAGGGCTTCTGTGCCCCAGGGCACCCTGTGGGGCTGGCCGGAGGAGAGGGACCAGGCTCCGAAGCAAAGACCGTGACCCCAGAGCCTTGGGGCTGGCCAGAGGAGTGGGGCTGTGCTCCTGAAGAAGGACTGAGGCTCTTGAATGCTGTGACCCAGGCAGCAGACTGGGGCCCTGAGGCCCTGGGGGGCTTCTGAAGGCTGGCCACAGCCCCCTCACTGCGCAGGGGCTCCCTGGGGCTCTGAATCTACCGTATTTATCCCCGAGGCCATGGGGAGCCCAAGAGTGTGCGGTGGAGGCTGTGCAGTGCATATCACAACCACCCCCCAGAGCTGTGTACAGGGGGCAGCTGGGCTGCCCCTGCCTCTTAGTAAATGGCTTTTATTTTTGTACGGATGGCTGCGTGGCCTGTTATATGTATTGTGTCTCCTCGGGTCCCCACCTGCACCCCTCCGTGCCCAGCACCTGTGCACCCCGCTTCTGCCAGGTGCCCCTCCTGCCCTCCTGCCAGCCCCTCCCCACAGCTCTGCTGCCTGCCTGGGGAAGCGAGGTGCAGGATTTGGGACCTGGCTTCTGGGGCAGGCGTGGGGCAGACCCTGCACCTCATCTGAGCAATAAAAGGATTCTGTCCCAGAGATGGATGCCTCTCTTCATGGGCCTGGGGGCTGGGATTTGGCTCTGTGCAGAGCTGGGGAGTGATGGAGGGCAGTGCCATCTGCATGGGAACACTCGGGGATTAAATGAGGGAGCTGGGAGAGGGACCTGAAGGGGGGGGGGAGGGGCTGGGAGCTAGAAGCTGGGACTGTGAGGGCCAGGAGCAGGGCCGTGGATGATATGACCCTAGCAGATGGTGGGAGGACATCATATAGATGCTAAGATAGGGGTTGCTGGGGCTTGGGAGAGCAGGGCTGCTGTGGGAGATGAGTACCATTCCTTGGGAAGCCCTGGTGCCCCCGCTAAGTGCCAGGATGGTACCCTGGTGATACTTGGTGTTTTACTGCATCTTTTTATCTGAGGAGGGTAGGAATGCTGTGCCACCATCCCAGGGGACAAGTCCAGAGAGTTTGGGTGCTTTACCCTGTGACAGCTGCTAGCAAAACCCTACCAAGAAAGCTGGTGGCTTTTTCCTGATGATGGCCACAGGCTGTGACATCTCCATGCAGCTCAAAGAGGGGATTGCCTGGCATGTGTGGTGCAGGAGTGAGCAGGCAGAACAGAGCAGGGCCACAGAGTGGGGTAAAGGGGTGCCACAATGCTGGGGGAGCATGCTGCACCCTGCGCACCCTTCATTGTAGCATCCTCCCCAGCAGTACCCCGGCACAGCACTACAGAGGATTGGAATGATGTGAGCATGCAGAGCACTCTTCTCCTCAGCCTGACATTGCCTCCCTCCTTTTGAGCTTTGGATTCCCCTGACACTGCCTTGTGCATGTGGGGCTATGGCTGTGCCCTGCTCCCCTTGCCAAGCAGGTTTCAGGACCTGGGTCTGCCGAGCAGTGCCCTGGCACCATAGCGCAAAGCAGATGCTGCCATTGTGTGGCTTGAGCCCTCAATCACCACCCCCAGTGAAACAGTGGCTCGGGGGATAGACACCCAGAGAGGCTGGATCAGTGGCTTGGGGGTGTGTAAGGAACGCGTGATTGTTGGTGATCCCCAGGTGGGCAAAGCCAGGCAGCCCGGGAAGGTCGCTGTGTGTCATGGAGGGGTGATGCTGGGGTTCTGTCAGACAGGTAACCCTCCTGTCCTCTCTTTCCCTGTGCAGAGCACTCGGCCGCTGCGAAGACGGGCGGCTGCTTCCCTGGGCGGGCGCTGGCAACGCTGGAGGATGGCGTGCAGACACCGCTGTGGGCCCTGCGCCCTGGCCAGCGGGTGCTGGCGATGGACAAGGCGGGCAGGCCCACCTACAGCGACTTCCTGGCTTTCCTGGACAAGGAGCCCCGCGCCCTCACCTCCTTCCACGTCATCGAGACGCGGGAGCCGCCGCGACGCCTGGTGCTGACACCCACCCACCTGCTCTTTGTGGCTCAGAACTCCTCGGCACCCGCCGCCCGCTTCCAACCCACCTTTGCCAGCCGCGTGCGCCCCGGACACTTTGTGCTGGTGGTGGCGGGGGGCGGTGGCTTGCAGCCCGCAGAGGTGGTGGCGGTGCGGGACCGCAGGGATGTGGGGGCCTATGCCCCGCTGACGCGCCATGGGACGCTGGTGGTGGACGGTGTGGTGGCCTCGTGTTTCGCCCTGGTGCAGGAGCAACAGCTGGCACAGCTGGCCTTCTGGCCACTTCGGCTCTACCACAGCCTGGTGGGGTGGCCAGGGGTACAGGGGGATGGCGTGCACTGGTACTCGGGGCTGCTCTACCGCCTGGGAAGGCTGCTCCTGCCCCCTGACAGTTTCCACCCGCTGGGGGTACCCCAGATGGAGAGCTGAGGGTGCTCCCCAGCCAGTGCTGCTGGTGGAGGTGGTGGCTGCGGGGCAGCTCACCGGGGGCCAGCACCCCCTCCCAAAGCTGGGTGCCCATGTGGAGCAGTCTCCAGCCCTGCCTGCTTGGGGCACAGCCACCTCCCAGTTGGGGAGCACTGGGGCTGCCTGGTGTGCCTCCTCCATGCCCACCATTCCCTCCTCACTCCCTGTTCCTTGGTGCAGGGGGAAGGCACAAAGGGTTCCCCCCAAACATGGGGTTGCCCCTTGCTGGATCCACATGCTGCTATTTGTGTGTGTGTGTGATGTACGTGTGCGTGTGCAGAATTAGCTAACGATGGAGGTCTGGGAGGCCAGGGGGAGAGGGAAGAGGAGACAGCCCTTGGCTGCAGGCTGCTCCTGCAGGGCTCCCAGCCTGCCTGCACCCAGTGGAGAGGCTTTGGGAGAAGGGCCCTTTGATGGCAGCCCAGGCAGGAGGGCAGGCAATGCCATTCCCACCCTTGGGACATGGAAGCTGGAAAGAGGGTGATCCAGGTACTGGAACTCTGCCTTGCCCTTAGGCTCTGACTATGGGTGTAGGGGGCACCCATAACCAGTCCTCATGTGCCTGGGGTGCCTAAGCATTGGCAGGGCTGGAAGGGCAGGCATGAAACTCCTGACTTGGTGACACAAATGCTGCTGGAGCAAGGGACTCGGTAGTGGGACCCAAGCTCTGCTCAAAGCCAGTGTTGTGCCCACCTGGCCAGACATGCCCATGGAGATGCTGTGACCTCATGGGGGGTTGTAGCTGGCAAGAGGGGGCTGCAGAGGCAGGGGTATGGTCAGGAAGGTGCAGGTGTCAGCCAGGCATGGGCACACACTGGTAGAGAGGGCTGGGTCTGCAGCCAGACGTGGGGAAGGAAAGCATCATGGGAGAAAAGCACTCCCTCCCTTGCCTCCCTGCATCCTGTCCTGAGCTGGCTGAGCCCACAGACATGCCCTTCCCACCCCAAACTAAACCATTCGTCAAGCTCCAGACCCTGTCTGGTCCATCCTCCCTGACCCCCCAGCACCCCAAACCCTCAGGGTAACTCATTGCTGCTCACCTGCTCCCGGGACCTGGGGGGAGTTCTGTCAGAGCTGCAGCCACGCTTCCCCCTTCAAACTCCTGTCTAGAGTCTCAGCCTCCCCTGGCTCCACATTAGCAGAGGTGAGGGGTCTGGAGGGGCTGTGACCTGTGTTCCCCCTGCAGCATCACGCGTCTTTATTTATTGACCTTCTCTTTGTATGTGCCATGGATGGGAGGCAGCATGGGCACGTGCAGGTGAGACAGGAGTGGGGGGCGGGAGGGGGAGGGTGAACCTGTTTGGTTGGGGGATGATTTTTTTTTTTTAACAAAAAGCAGAAATTATTTAAAGATTATTTTAAAGCACAGTTTTGATGGTGATCGATGTCCAGGGCAAAGTAAGAGAGCGCGAGCACGGCCGACTGCAGGTGTGTTTTTTGTCTCTTCACTGGATGTAACTTTCCTGGTCGGGGACACGGCCAAATAAATCCATCATGTCCCAGGCAGGCACTCCGAGCTCTGGTGTGGGGAGTGAGGCAGGGATGGGGAGTGCTCACTGCCCATCATAAACAGGGCAGACAGGGCTAGAGGGCATCTTGTGCTTTTCCAAGAGCAAGAGTTGGCCGCTCAATGCTTCCAACAGCAAGGGTGAGTTCTCTCTCCCCCAACTCCCCTGTTCCCAGGAGAGGTGGGCAGCCAGAGGCCTACATGGGACAAAGCTGTCACTGGAGCCACCTGGAAACTAAGGCAAGTGGGGCAGGATATGGAAGGAACAGCCACTCTTTGACTGGCAGGGGCACCTCTGCATCCCAGTCTGGGCCCATCACCCACATCCCGGGCCACACTGGGACCCCCTTGGCCCTTGCCAGCCCTGTCCCCCTCCATCCCACCTGCACACCAGCAGAAGGGAAGACCACCAGCCAGCACCACACATACCTGCCCTACCCAAACACTCCTCTGTGCACCTATTGCCCCGTCTCCAAGCTGCCCTGCCCTGGTCTCTCCCTTGGGACCACAGCCCCTCCAGGGCTTTCCTGGACCCTGTGGCATGATAAGTGTGGAGCAATTCAGCAGCAGGCTGTCAGCAAGGGCCCTCATCACCACGGCTAATTTAAGGGCTTTGCGAGGTGACTGAGCTAATTTAATTAGGTTCTTATTACAGAGAAGGACAAATTGGTCCCAGGGGGGGCCACGGGGTCAGGCTTTTGAGAGGCGCTTTATGGAGTAAAATTTCAATCAGGCTGCCGTCGCAGGCATGAGGAGCTGCAGGCAGGGGATGCACAGGGAGTGGATATGCTCTTTGAGGAACCCTGTGGTGCTGTGGGCAGCCCATCTCCAGGCCCAGGTTTTTAAGGTGTCAGTGAGTATGTGGAACAATTTGTTGCCCCATGAGAAGGATGCTGCAGAGTATTGAGGGAGTGCTTTTGGGTGGAAGCAGGGAAAGCCAGGGGTCCCGGCTCTGTTCCCTGCCTGTTCCCAGGGCAGCAAGAGGAAGGGAACACCCATAAGGAAGATTTTGGTGTCTTTCTGAAGTCATAGTAACTCGCCTCCTAGACCTATAAATCCCCATGATAATAATGGCGAGGATAAAATCATGTCCAGCTGGCAGGGCTTAATGATGGGGGTCTTTCTTCCCTAGATGTCCCCCTCTTTCTTGTCACTGAGCCCCAGGAGAGCCAAGGCAGCCTGAGGGTTGCCCCTCTGCTCATGGGCACCTGAAGCAGCCCCATCTCCCAGGGTGCCAGTCCAAAGTGGAGGGGTCTCACCAGAGTTCCGGCTGGGTGATGATGGATGGGGATGCTGGTGGGTGGCCGGCAGACGGGCCGGGCTGGAGGGTACCACAATGGATGTCTCTCCATCAATTTGTCCTCATTACCATGTCAATGGTGGGCGGAAGGGAGAGGAAGGGCATGTGGCGCAGGAGAAACCCCCCACATGCTCCCATCTGGGGTAGCGTATCCTCCCCGCCATCCCTCCAGCCCTGTCTGAGCTTATTAAGCCAGCGCCAGCACACCCCCGGCCCCAAATTCAGGGGCGGAGAAGTACCACCCCCTATTCAGAGCCTTGAAAAGGCTACAGGGTCCGGCGCTGTTAACAAGGGGGGACGCTTGTCCCCGTCCCCGCCTCTCCCGTCTGTCCCTCGCACCGTGGCCTTCTGCCGTGGCAGCGCCCAACAGCCCCGCTGGCAATTGAGGCTGGGGGGGGGGGGGGGGTGCTCCGGGAGCGGGGCACCCCTAAAGCATCTTCTCTTCATGGGGAACTGCACCTGATCGCGGCGCGGGCAGGAAGCAGCGGCAGAGAGGGGCATCCTGCGGGATTGCAAGGTTAAACATTACCAGCGGTGCAGGGAATATCCCTGGGCAAGGAGGAGGTCTGTGCCCGTCACCCGGGATCTCTGGGTCTAACCACATCCTCACGGCTTGGGGCGTGACGGTGATAGGGGTACACCCCGAATTATCTGGGCCTGCATGCAAAAGCAGGTTGTGGGAATCCTCCTCCTGGAGAGGGCAGACAGACCCATAGCTGCCCCCCAAAAAGCCCCAGAGGAGGGAAGCTGCATAGCCCGGCTCGGCCCCGCACGCTGCCAGCCGGCGAGTGCCCGCAGAGGGAGCCCGTATCCGCTTCCCGCTCGCATTAGCTTAATTTAGCTTAATGGCTTTTCGGAGCGCTGCTGCTCCGGGGGCAGAAGACTACAGGAGCCCCGGGAGCGTGCATGGTGCACGGTATTGGCTGCGGAGCCCATCCTGTGACCCAAATGCCTCCACCACCTCCCCTTGGCCCGAGCCCCCACCTCCTGCCGGTCTCTCTGCCGCGGCACCCGTGTGGGGACAGCTCCCTCCACTGCAGGAGCTGCCTGCTCCTCCGCAGAGGAGCTGCCCTTGGCAGCTTCGCCCGGCGGCGGCTGGAGAGGCTTCAGCAAGCAGGAGCCTCAGGGGCTCACATCACAGCCCTCTGTGCCTGTACAGATGCTGACAGACAGGCATCCACCCCTTACACATAACTTTATCCCCTCGACAGACAGATGCCCATCACTTCACCAGTCATGCTTGAATACCCCCCCAGCTCTCAGCATTGCCATCCAATCCCGCAAACTACTCTCAGGCAGGATACGTTATAGCCCAGGCAGCCTTTAGAACACCCAGGTGTCCCGGTGTCCATGTGTCCCTGATCTCCGTCCCTTCCTGGCAGAAGCTGGGATCATGTGCATGGCCCATGGTGGCAGCATGGGCACTGTGAGGATCATGGGACACAGGCAGCGGGGGCAGTACCCACCTTTGCAGCCATGCCCGCCCCATGTCTCCAGGGTAGACAACACTCTGGACCCACAGGGGGGGCTGACACCATTTCCCCTCACACAGGGTGAGCTCTGCAAACCCTCCCACTCCAGCACTGTCTAGCTCCCTCTCCCACGGTGTGGGATATAGAGCTAATACACTGAAGCCCACCTTTCCCTTCCCATATCCCCTCCCCAGCTGCAGGATTGGCAGAGCAGGGGTGATGCTAGTGCTCTCCCACACTCTGTACGAGGGAGAGGTGGCTGGGGACCATGCAGGGGGGTCTGGCAGCAGCCATTACCTCATACATTGTCCCAGTACAAGACAGGGTCTCCAGGCACCACGGGAACAGCCAGCAGGATATGACCCCAAGGGAAACTCAGCAGCATCTGGCCCTGACTTCCACCAGTGGCTTTGAGGTGCCCATGATGTCAGGATGGGGGTGTGTGAGTATGTGACCATGTGCAGGGGACGAGTAAGAATCTAATCAGGGTCCTTTTTCTCAATAAATCATTTGTCTCAATCCAACGCCCTCCTTCCTGCTCTAATAACTCCCAGCCAGGGCCCCACAGCCACAACAATGCAGCTAATGGAACGATTTATTTTCATAATGGTTCTGGTGGGGAGAAGGGGCGGCCGGGGCGGGGGCAGCACGCTCTGGGGCAGGAGTTTCTAATTAGTGAATGAAATTTGATGTAAGGCTGGAGGAAGATGGATTCGCTGCCTGACAAGAGGCCTTTCAGCTCATCAAAGTGCCCAAACAGGGAGGTAAATTAAATTATCTCTAATTCCTCACTAACCTCCAGGGAGTCACCCTTCCACCAGCTAAAGGTAGGTCCCCTCCTGAAATGAAGAGGCACTTGAAGGATTGAGTGGAAGGGACCGGGCTCTGTGAAGGGATGGGGATGACAGGATGGGATGGGGTGGGACAGGGGAACAGAACAGGCTGCCGCTGACTTTGCTGAAGAATGCAGAAGGAAAAAGTGATGATGAAGGGTAGAGTTACAAATGGCCAATAAATAAACAACTCCAGGGACTAATGGCTGATTTGCAGCAAGTTTTCCATCCGTGTTTGTCACTTAACCCATCAGGGAGCAGGGCTGAAACCCAGCTGACACTGGGGTGGAGCAGAGCAGCCTGGCAGCACGGAAAGGCATCCCAGCCCTCAAAGGGTTTGAGCAGGGACAGCACTTGGTTTTGAAGGGCTGACTGACGCAGCAGCAGGCAAAGGGTTCAGTGCAGGAGAATGCTTCACCAAAGACTCTTGTTCTCCTGGCTCTCTGTGATTCAGGGCCAATGCCAGTGATGTCAATGCTTGTGGTTTGAAAGCTGTTCTTGGGATACACAGTGTTTTTTTCCTAAATCCCCAGATCCTGGAGTCCTGTGATGTTTTCTCAGTTATTCTCAGTTTTCACAGAGAATAACGTCACTCCCTCCTAGCACTACTTCTTGCTAGAGGGACCTTGCAGTGCCAACCTGCCACCACCCCAGATGTCCCAATACCATAGAGCAAAGAAAAAAGCTTGGTGCTACAGCTAAAACCAGCCCCTGGCTCTCTCTGGGGCAGGCAGCACTACAAAATACCCTAAAAGCACTAGAGCACACCACAGCTCCTCCCTGCAGGGCCAAGGAAACCCATTCGGGAGCAGCAGGCAGGTTCCCAGGGTACCTTTCCATGCAAAATCATGGTGTGCATTTCCTGCAAGATCTCCTGCCCTCCTGATCACAGCACTGCCGAGTGGCTGCACTCACAGTACAGCCTAGGGAAGGAAATAGGGGTGCTGTGGAGGCACGGGGGGCAGCCAGGGCCCTGCAGCAGTGCCAGGGGCTTGCTGCAGGCTGGGGAGCACAGTGCCCTCCCCACAGCTGAGCTGTGTGGAGCTGGGGCAGGCGCAGAGCTGACTGTGCTGACCCAACATTCCAGGAATTTAATTTGTTTAATATATTCCCTGGGAAAGAAGAAAATAAATAAGCGGCACCTTGCGTGCCCCCATGTCTCACTCTCACAACCACGGTGTCAGCTTAACGAGCCAAAGCCCTCAGCCTGATTAACCAGCCACTGCTCCTGCTAATAGGGAACCACGGAGCAGTGTGATTGATACACGGAGAGCATTAGCCCCTGCAGCCGAGTGCTCTACTGCCAGGCTGGGGTACTGTGCCCACCCCAGCCCTCTGGCTCCTGTCCTTTCTACCCAGGGCAAGGACAAGGCAAAGGCTCCCTCTTGCCCCAGGAGGATCATCCCCCCCCACTGCTCTGTGGTGTAGGTAGTGCCTGGGAACATGGTGCTGGGGCTGGTTTTGCCTCTAGAGATAAGGATGTGCTGGTGGGTTCCTACTGGCTGTTGGGCAACTTCTCAAAACAGTGGCTGAGAGACAGGCTTGTGCTGTCCTCCATGGGCTGGAGTAGGGACACGTGGGGACACTGAGGCATAGGGATGCACTGGAGGACACAGAGACAACCCAGCAGGAGCCCATGAGTCTTGGCAGCTCCTTCAAAGCTGTAATCCCCCAAGCCCTTACCATACTACTAGGAAGAAAACTCAAGTGTCCTGACCCTCCACTTTTCCCACCCATTCCTTGCTCAGGCCCTTCTGCAGCCCTGCTTGCAAGTCCTTCTGTCTGCCCCATTCTTATTGAGGTGTCCCTGGGTCTCACTGCAGAGGCATCACCCGCTCCCACCATCCCTGTCACACAGTTTCACTACCCCCTATCCCCACCTTGGGATGGGGTTAATCAGCAACCAGGGAGACAGTGTAATAAATGGCCTTTATCTTGTTAATGAGCTGACATTAATTAGAGCCCAAGGTCCTGGGAGGAGCAGTTGACTTATCCGGTTTCCCTGGGAGCAGGTTAGGAGCTGACTCCATGGAAAGGCCATTAACAGGGAAGAGGTGAGACTGTGTGTGTGTGGAGGGGGGGGGGAAGTCGCCTTGCACCCATCCCTACACTGCCCCACCAACCCCTCAAGAACTGAGCCCTAGCTCCCTTCCATTCCAGGGAGAAGCTCTGGCCTTAGGACAAGTCCCAAAGCAAAACCTAAAGATCCTGGAGATGACAGGAAAAAACAGGGATGGGGGATCCCCTGGTGCACCCAGAGATGGGGGTGCTGGGGCAAGAAAGCCTGGGAATGCAAGGGAAAGAAAGCGTAGCTCTGCCAGGGATGCGTAGCACCGGACATGATGTGCTGATGTGGTGGGCGAGGGCAGTGGGAATGGAGGCATAGAGAAGCAGCTGGAAGGATGCTGTGTATTCAGTCAGTTCTCTGCTTTCCTGGATGATGCTGAGCAATGGGAGATGTCTGTTTAGCCTTTCTCCTGTGGTTAGGACAGACAGTGAGGAAAAGCTCTTGTGGTGCCTGAGCTGATATGGGAGGCGGTAGGATAGAGGAGGTCTCTGCTGTGGGTTCATGGTGTTTCAGGATTGAAGGAGGAAGGTATCAGGGGCTAATGGGACTGCAGATATAGCAGTCAGGCTCTGGGTCCTTGCAAGAAGCAGCTCTGAGCTGACTGTGTGTCCCTGTCTCTCCAAGCCATGTGTTTACAATGGGACAAGCCATCTGTCACTGTGCAGATCACCTCTGTAGCACATCACCACGCCTCAGGAAGCTGAGCCAACAGCTAATAACAGGGAGCCCTAGGACATCCCCTGCCTGTTCCCCTGCAGCTGTATGGCCTGATCCTGTAGGATGCTGGTGCTCTACCCGTTCCTGGTGGTTATGGGCTGGGATCAGATGTGACACTTCAGAGCTGTCCTGACTGTTTCTGCTAGGGGCAAGCACCTTCCTGTCCTGCAAGCCTTCCCATGCAGATTTGCCATTCCCTGGCTCCAGGATGGGAGCTGTTAACATGATTTTTCTGCTCAGCCTTGCCATGTCCCATCAGAGATGGGGCTGCTTATTTGAGGAATTGCTTGGCCAAATAAACAGCTGCTCAGAAATCCCTGCAGGCTTGCCTAGGAGGGCTTGAGATGTGTTTGCTTTACTGTTAACCCCTTAGCTCGGGCAGGTACGTGGTCAGAGCAGAGGGAGGTGTGTACCCCTCTGAGCCCAGGCAGTGGCAGGCGATGGATGCATAGAAGTTTCTGCCTTTCAGGACATATCCCTGCCTGCTTGATGGAGCTGCTGATGTGACAGGATGGAGAAGTCCTCCAGAGCATGTGGCTGTTTCAGAAGGCCCTGGGACAGGAAGAAGCAGGAAGACCCACATAGGGTGGGGGGGACAAGCATGGTCAGACGTACCAGCGGGTAAGCACAGCAGCCCTGGAAGCAGGCAGGGAAGTGGCTTCAACAACTTGCTTGACACTTGTCTTCTGCCATCACCAGAGCGGGGGCAGAATCCTAAAGACATTAAAGGACCCCTGTGAGCATCTCTGAGGAAGTCTGTGGATGGCTGCTCTGCTCTTCAGAGCAGATACGAGGGGAGAATACCAAGCAGCCTGGAACCCTGGGGCTGGCTGTGCCAGGTCTGACTCAGGCTGGGTTCAGCTCCCACGGCTGGGTGCTGATTAAGACTCATTACCTGGTTGGTTAACGGAACCTGGGCTGCTCACAGGTGACTTCAACTGTTCATTTAGCCACAAATCACCAAGGGCTGGCAGTTTATTTACCTTCCCCACCAGCCTCCTGTGGCTTCCCAGACTCCAGAGATAGTGGGTGGCTCTGCTGAAAGGGACAGGGAAAGGGCAGCATCCCACTGTGAGAAGTAGTCAGGGCTCCCACAAAACTTGGGACACCCCAAACTGGAGCAGACCAGGAGCTCAGCCTTCTCTGGGCTGGAGGCTGCAGAACATAGATGAGAGTGGGACACTTCTACAGCCTCTCTTATTGCGGAACAGCTGAGAAAGCACCTGTAAGCAGGCTTACAGCCTGTCTCTAGCATCAGTGGTGCTTCTAGGCTGTATTTCCCTACTAGCTGGGTTGGGACTACAGTGCTGCAGATGACCTGAGGCACCAGGGCCAGAGCAGCAATATCCACTGTTTCCTGAGGGATGCTATGAGCAAGGTTGTTACACTGTGGGTCTCTTACAGAGAAGTAATTTCCAAAGATGGAAAGCTCTGGGAGCTGTAACCTGGGGACCAGCTAATGCTGAGCAAGTGGGTACAGCCGTCCTGGGGACAGAGAGCTCCTTCTAGGCTTAAAAGCTATAGCACGGGTAGAAATTAGGGTGCCTGTCACCTCTCTGGGATGGGTTAAACACACTGGCTCCTGTACTGGTCCCTGTCTCAAGGGTAACTTCTACTAACTAACTGTAGGAGGCGACCCAAACCTACCAGAGGGACCTAGTGCTAAACTCTGCATTTAGTAGGTAGAAATCAGGACAGCCTCAGCATGGATCACGTCTTCCTCTGATGTCTGGGATAAGAATTTGATTCTGGGAAAATGGAAGTCTGGTCCCAGTCAGTGACTGTTTATCAGACTATGGATTATCCTCGGCACCCTTGACTTTGATCTTGGGAAAGCTGGGTTTGCTGAGAATGTTACGTTGCTTCTCAAGGTGACACTGAGGAAGTAGCAGGGCTGTAAAATTGAACTGTTCTCCCAGATACTACCTGTGATCCCATGGCTTGTTTCTGGGAGCTCAGGCACTGCTGGCGACAGCTTGCGGAAGCATGTGAACTGCTGTAGGTAGTGTTGTGGGTCTCTACAGATGCTGAAAACTTGTGTGCACCAGAGCTGGATGTCTTTGGTTGCCCTGTGGGTGTTTGCTTTTCTTGTTTTACTCCTGCTGCTTGACCTGGCAGGGCTGGAAGTTCTACAGAGAAAATCCATTTGAGACTATGGAAAGAGAAAAATAATGCAAAGAGCTCTGGTTCTCTAGCTGGACGCCTTCAGGTCAACAATGAAAGGTTTTGTAGAGCTTGTGTACACCCACTCTGCCTAGATGCTGCTGTGGCTGCTGTTTTCAGGTGGCTGAAGAAAGACTGGGCTTTGAAGGTCCAGCTGAGGCACATCCAGGAAAATCCCACAAAATGCCTGGGCAAATGAAAGAGTTCTAGGAAGCCCTGGGTTGTGTGAACGCTCCTGGTGCTGCCCATTGCCCTGCAAAGGATGCTGTGATCAGGCCCCCCCAGAGAGGTGAGGGAGCTGAGCAACCTTGCCGCTGCCTGGGCAGCGTGGACCTCCCACTGGTCTGCACTTGCTAGGCATGAATATACTAAACGGTTAAGCATGGAGGCACCTCCAGGGCACAGTGTGAAGTGCATCAGGCAGAGGACAAACGGAGATACTAATTGATGTGGTGGGTTGAGCCAGCAAGGGATGTGGACATGGGAGAAACACTCTGGCTGTTTCAAAGCTTCAAGCTGGTCCATCCAGCTCTGTCCAGGCCTCAGGAGAGCGGTCCTGAATGTGCTCAAGACCTTCACAGCAGCAAGGTGGTATTTGCTGACCAGTTTCATAGAGCCAGTCACATTGCAAGTGCTCTGCTACCACTGGGTGAGCAGAGGAGCACAGGGTAACCTGTGGGGAGGACTGGAAGCAAGACGGTGCTGGTGGGGAACATCTCTCCTTAAACTCTGCCTCCTCCTGAACTTGGATGATTTCCTAGGGTAGCTCCTGTCCATAGCGCCATGTGCCCCCGGGCCATGGGAGCAAGCTGTCTTGCTGGCTGATATTCTGGGGTCTGCTACCTGTTGCTGATGTTTGTGGTTGTCTTAGATCCTCTGTGGAGAAGGATGCTGGGCAGAGGTAAGGGGCCAGGCCACAATCATGTTCACTTATTACAATTCTCAGATCTAGTTAGCAACCAGGTGAGCTGTCACCAGAGGGCCTGATGGATGGAGAAGAGAGTTCCCTCCTTCCTGAAGCTGGAAATGAAGCTAATCAGACCTGGACAACTTAATCCAGCTCTGGTCTGATTAACGACCCTGAAGACTCTGAACTCATCAGCATCCTGGCATCTATCACTGGCTGTGTTCCGCCCCTTCTGCTGACTGCTGGGCACAGCACTCATGTGCACAGCCCTGGGTTCCAGCTCTCTGCCCTTCATGGTGTGGGCTGTTTGTCGGCTGCTCCAGCCCTGAGCAACCCTCTTGCAGTGTCCCAGTGTCTGGGTTTGGTTCACCTTGAGAAAGGAGCTCTCTTCATGCTTTTCCTAATTTTCTTTATTAGGGTGTTTTCACACAGGTTTATGGCTGTTGTCTGCAAAGATTTCTTGCCTGTGCAGTTCTAAGGCTGCAGCTTGGCTTCCTGTACTCGTATTACCCTGGGATCTGTGAATTGGGCAACAGCCTGGGTGGCTGAATCTTGGAGGAGTTGTTTGTCTTTGGAGAGCCTCCTTAGGTGATACAGGGGACTTCAGTGAGGACAGTAATTTGGGACTCTGTGCTGTGACCCAGACCCTCAGAATGAGCCTCACTCCCTGCTCCTGCTGCCCAAGCTACACTGTGCTCAGGGCTTGGCAGTGGTTACCCGGCCTCCCCTGGGCTGGCTATGAGCCTGTCTGGTCACTGTGGTGGTAACTTCTCTGTTGTGCCCCAGTGCAGCAGCCCCAGTCTCTGCCCTGGGTATCAGTGCATGTTGCCTGTGCAAAGCTAACAAGCCACTGCAATCATAAGAGCCAGTCTTGAGGACTCGGATAAGGAGGTGGTTCCTCTCTTGCTGCTGTCAACATTGCAGGCTGTTGACCTGCAGTAGAATTGTCCTACCTCTCCTGTGCCCTCTGGTCCCTGAATACTTGCTGCATTTTTCCTTTGCGCTTGGAAGCCAGGCTGTTCCATTGCTCCCCAAATCTTTTCTGCCTATGCTTGCTGCTTGTCAGGGCTGGCTACTGCCATGGTGGGGAGAGTGAAAGGGCCTGGGGTCCTTTTGTTCGTCAGGGATGTTGGCTTCTGTCCTGGGAAAGCAGAGGGGGGTGAATTTGGGGCTGGGTAGAGCCCTACAGCCTGTGTGATGGTGGAGAGATGGTACGGCAACAGGTGCAGGGGTGCTGGGGGTGGAAAGGGACCTTCTGTACCCTCTGTCCAAGTAGGGTGTTTTACTATGGGGTGACAGACACTCCAAATTCCCCTCTGAGCAAAATCCAGCTCTGGGCTGTCCATAGGGCTGATTCCTGCTCTCCTCCATCACAGAAAAGCAGCTGGAAAGGGGCAGTTGTGCATCTGTTCCCACACAAGGGGAGTTTGGGGCCAACCCAGTGAAGCTCCTGAGTGCTGGGCTCGGGAAGTGAAAGCAGGAAGTTGTCACACACGTGGGACCGTTAGAGCTCCCTACAGTGGGTGACACATGTGCAGGGAGCCCAGCAGGGTCCACACCAGACTGTGTGGGCATGGGGAAGAGAAGCCCCTAGGGTTACTGAGCAGAGAAAGCAAAGGAGGCTGAGGAAAGCCCCATATGCTCCTGCCTTTCCTCTCCTTGGGCAACTGCTTGCAGCCTCTGTGGAGCACAGGATACAGGGGAGTGGACCCATCCCTTACTCGGGGAATACAGCAGTGCTGGAAATGCTAAACAGGGAAGAAATACAGGGATAGGAGCTCCCTTTTAGCCACCATAATATTTAGGCAGGGCAATAATGGCTTCCTCACTTGCCTTTTGAAGAGCATGACCCATCATTGGGCAAAACAGGCAGAGGCTTTTCTCACTATGCCAGCATGATAAAATAAAGTGGGACCCAGAGACACACAGATGCAATTGTGGGCATTCTGGCTCTCCCCAAACACCAGTGCCAGGACATCTGGCCCTCTGGGATAGCTCTGCTCCTTCTCATCCACCTCTCTCAGACAATCAAAGGCTTTCCTCTCTACCCTTCCCTGGTGCTGCTCTCCAAGCTGTGTCCTGTCTGAGAAAGATAAAATCAAGCAAATGAGTAACAATCTGCCTGCAAGCACCTGCTTTTTTGACACGGGTGGTGGAGGGTGGTGGCCTCTGTGTCCAGCTCAAACCATTGATCTCCCTAGCCCTGAGTGATGCAATAGCAAAGGAATGGCATGGCTGGGTACTGCTAGTGATTCCTTTTGCACTGGATGTGAAGGAGCCTGCCAGAGGGTAAGGGCTTTCCCTGCTCTCCCAGCCAGGCATTCTAGCCTCAAGTGCCTCGGGGCTCTGCAGAGACAGGGCAGAACTGGAGTCCAGCAGGTCTTTGCAAACCCGTGCTGAAGCCTGTTGAGTCTCTCCAGATCTCTTCCAGCCATCACAGCCACAGACCCTCTTCTGTATGGAGGGTCTCTGAGGAAAGCGAGGTTGGCTCTGCACTGGGACAATGGGCTTAGCGCCCTGGGCGCGGGTCCTGCAAGCCGCGTGTGCACCAGGGCTGTATTGGGTCGTGAGGCTGGGGAGGGGGCAGAGGGCTCCGGGTCAGCCCCCGGAGTGTCCCTGCTGCTGCTGCCGGGGGGTGAGGCAGCCGGAGGGGAGAGCCCGGCCGGGGCCCGCGGGTAGGCAGGCCGGGCCGGAGGGGCGGGGGGCCGGCGCGGAGCCAATGGGGAACCGGGACAGGTGGAGGGAGGGTTAAAACCCCCCCGGTGTCGGCGGGCGAGCGAGTGCCCGGGAGGAGGAGCGACGAGGAGGGCTGCCCCCGAGGGCAGCCCCGCGGAGTGCGGCGCGGCGGG
>JBCJKH010047079.1:26567-39271 GCA_039877255.1 Loriculus beryllinus
CTCAGCAGCCAATGCGGGTTCGTGACATCCCTCGTTCGTGACAGCCCTAAGTTCGTGACATCCTTGGTGCCCGAGTCCCCTGCTCCCAGGCAACCCATCCCAGTGCACGGCAGGGCCTGACTGCCCACAAAGGAGGTGTCCGGATCCTGGCAATGCCCAGCGGGGCGTTCTGGTGCTGGGGATGTACAGCTGTTGCTCTAAAGGGGGAGATGTGAGCGAGCCAGAGTAGGGACCAAGTGCCAGGAGCCTGTGATGTCTGGTCTAACATGGTACAGCAGAGAAGTAAATGTAGAGAAGGGGAGGGGAAAGACAGGGAGGGAAAGGAGAATGGGAGAGAGAAGTAGCAAAGGATGGTACCCAATTCACCACTATTGTCCCTGCAGGGATAGCAGGGCAGGAAAGATCCACTGCCCCAGGGAAGCTGTGCCCCCGACAGCAGGCACACAGGACTGGGCATGGAGATGCTGGCAGATGCCAGCCCATGATTTTTGGAGCCTCAGGGCCAAAGACATCTCCTACTCGACTGATGTACAGCCTGGCCCTGCAGCAGTGGGGAGCATGGAGAGGACCACAGGCTGGAGCTGGATACACTGCGTTGGGGGTGAGATGGGAAATGATGGCAGGGGCAGAGAGGAAAAGGAGAGAAGAAAAGCAACAACAGCAACAGTAAAAGTGTCAGGAAGGAGGAGGGGAGCTGAAGGGATGTCACACACTTAAAACGTTCACCTTGATGGGCCATGACAGGTTTAATTTCCAGAGTACAATCATTAAAGTGATGGATTGGAGACGTTCATCCCCCGCCTGGTGCACACGGGCCTCCTGTGGCTGCAGAAGGATTTGTTTTGTTGCTGTTATTTATGAGGTTGTTTCTGCAGGAGCCAAGCACTCATCCAGTGCTGGGGGGACAGAGGACATGATTTGATGCTGGAGAAGTTGGGGCGCTGATTTACAGCTGCTGAGCTGGATGACTCACATTGTAAACATTGACAAATGCCATTAAAGCTGCATCTCCTTCCTGCCTCTGCCCTGGCACCCTCCTGCACTATGAGATATGTCCAGTCCTGCTATACACCCCACTGCTGCCTGCACATCCCAGGAGGGCTACCTGGCCCTCCTCACTAGAGACATGGGGGTCCTCCTGCTCCTTGAGGGCCTTCCAGGGCACTGGGAAGATGCAGGAGTGTTCCATGGTGGTGGTACCTTATGGGAATCATACCTGGGATGGGCTTGTGCAGCCAGGGCTCGTCTCCTGTGTCCTTTTGCCTGTCTTGGCCTCATAGCTTCGTGTGGCAGTGGTCACAACTTATTTGTGTCACTGATGCTCCAAGGAGCTCAGGGTGACCTGGCCTAGTTAAAGTGCCAACTCACTCTTACACCAGCACTCTCCAACCTGCTGCACCCTACGCCCTCTTGCCCCCAACTTAGCTCCACAGCTTCCTCACCCACCCATTCTGTGCACCCACGTACCGCATTGGCACCCCACCTGCTGACTCAGCTGCATGCTATCTCCCTCCCCTGCAGCCATCCTCATCAGCCCTGAGCTCTCTCCTGCACCTCGGCATCCCCTGCCCCCCTCCATCAACCACCTGCCCCCCTCCATCTCCTTGTCCTCAATCAACTCCTGGTCCCCATCTGCCCCTGTACTATTTGCTCCCTCCCATATCCCCACTGCACTCCTTCTTCCTACTGCACCCCTTCTTCCCACTGCACCCCTTCCTCTGTCCCTGCACCCCTCAGCTCCTCCATTGCATTCCTGAGAACTTCCCACCTGTACTCTGAGACCTCACTTTCCCCCCCTGCACCCCTCCATTTGCCCCGTTGCACCCATGAGCGCTCCCTATCTGCCCCTTTCACCCTTTCACTTGTACTTTGAACCCCCCCATCTTCCCCTGCACCCCTCTATCTGCCCCGTGCACCTCATCCCCTCCCATCTCTCCCTCTCTCTGCGTCCCTCTGCTGCCCCCTGGCGGTCTCTGCCGGCAGCCGTCACCGCGGCTGACCCTAGGCGGCCGCCGTCGTTGCTCCGGGAGACGACGACGCCGCGTCCGGTCCCCATGGCAACACGGGCCGGCGCCCGGCGGCGCTGAGCGGCCGGGCCCAGGAGGGTGCTCGGTGGGGCGGTGGGATCCCACCGGACCCGAGGTGGGACCGGGCAGGGCTTAAGGGAGCCGGGCTGGCCGTGTGGGCCGGGGTTGGAGGGGGCCCGGGCTCGGCAGCGGGGGCCAGGCAGGGTTACAGGGGACTGGGTCATGCCCCAGGGAGCCAGGCAGGCTCGTGCTGTAGGGAACAGGCCGTGCCACAGCCATCGATCTGGAGTTTTAGGGGGCCGGGCAAGGCTATAGAGAGGGCTTTACTGCTCTGGGCTCTATGGGTCTATTGTGGGCTTCACAGGGCTGTGCTGTGACGGCCTAAAGGAGCTCTGCCAGAGGGGTCTGAGCTGTGAGTGAGGCTGGGCTCAGCGGGCAGTATGGGGACACTGCAGGGAGGTGTGCCACCCCGAGCCCCAGGAAGGGCCGGCGGGTCTCTGGAAGCACCCAGGTCTGTCTGGGTGCAGGAGCAGCGTGTGAGGACTTTTCCCTCTGGTTTCGCAGATGCTTGCTCAGGCGCACGGCGAGCCCCAAAACTCTGACGCTTTTCGGAGGCTGTCCTATGGTTGCGTCAGGAAGGTGAGTGGGGCAGCAAAGGTGCCATTGCGGTGCGGTGATTTACTGGCAGGGCAAGGAGGCGACAAAACCAAAAAGCCCTTCAGGCTTTGCTTCACTCGTTCTTGCCATCCTTTAGAAGCTGTTGTTTGGGTTGTGGCCAGGAGGTGTCCCCTCCGGACCCCTGCAGCTTTGCCGGAAGGCGGCTCCTCCCGTCCTGTGCTACACTCGGAAACTTCTAGCACAGAGAGAAAACAGCTGTGTGAGTGATTTCCCCTCCTTCCCAAACTCCTGATGTCCCCGTTGCAACTCCCTAAGCTGTCTGCAGGAAAGGCAAAGAAGAAGAAAGGCGTATTCTGGGGCATTGAGGTGACCAAAACTCTCAGGTGGCATGGCTGGGAGCTTGGAAAAGAGACCATCAAACACCTGATCTTGAAAAATGTTCACGAGAAAACCCAGAAGCTGAGCTACAGGTGCGTGGAAGTTTCCTTCCCCTTTGTTCTCCTCATGCTCTCACTGAATCTTCGTCCCTCCTGCTGCATCAGTCCCAGCAGCACCTTTTCTCACATTCAGCTGGAGACAGCACATGCACACCTACCGAGCGTGAGAGAAACCTTCTAATTCAGAAGCTTCAGAATTACAGCCCTCGTTTCTGGCCAGAGTATTTTAAATTAAAAATCCTTTTTGTTTTGTTTTGTTTTTTTGTAATTCTGTTTTGCTGATACTTCTGTCTGTGAGGCATTTCCAGTCTGGTGAGATTTTAATTGTGGATGTATGCCAGCCAGTCACTAGTGTGTCCTAAAACCATTGTTCCCGGGAGTCCTACTGGATGTTGAGCCACTCCAGTACTCCCTGTGACCCTCTCTGCTCTGAAACTGTTTCTGCCCAACGTGTTTTGCTCATGCTGCATGGTCTGGGAATGTAAAATATTGTTCAAGGAAGGCATAGGTGCCTTGAGTTGGGAATGGGTTTTCAGAACACCTGGGTTCTGCCCCTGTTTCTGCTGATTTGCTACCATGGTACAGATTTGTGAAGTGCTTCTAATTGTGAGGTCTGGCAGGTTTGATGTTTAACTTAACCACAGCTCTATGCCCTCACGCAAAATATCTTGTTCTGGTTTCAATCTTTAGGTGTCCTTCCACGAGATTCTTCTTCACTGTTTTTCCACAGCCAATCATTCTGAGACCTGGTATGTCCTTAAATCTGCCCATCATTTTCCGGCCCATTGAAAAGGTAAAGTGGCAATACTAAAACGGCTGTTAGTGCTCAGGCTGGTCTCCAGAAGGGCAGTGGGCCTCTGCCTCTCTTGTCCTTTCTGATTTGTTTTCATTTGAACAAATGAGTCCTCAGGGAAGGTTTTATCAGAGAAAGGCTGGGCAGTGGGATTTTCCTGCTCTCCCCACATTGTCAGCACCTGAGGGAGCCCTAACCCCTGACTTCTCTGCAGACTTTGCCATTAGCTGAGTGGGATCCTCACAAAAAGTATTCCCAGATTTTCATGTGCTTCTTCTGGCCATGAAATCAGTAAGATAAAGCGCTTGAGCTGTCCACATCTGGTTTCACTCCAGAGAAACTCAGCTGAGTGGTTTGAGTGCAGAACCTTGGTTTGAGGGACTCTCTCTGCTTTCTTACAGGAGACCCCAAAGCCTGTACATTGAAGGGCTACTGATTTTCTATAAGGCATATGTGAAGGCCTCCCTTATTTTGGATGGGGTGGGTTTCTTAAACCTTTATTTTTAACAGCAGTGATTCCTGATTATTTTTCCCATCCCTTTTTTCTTGATTTTCACCTTGTTTCTGGTGTCTGTCTTGGCTTTGAGTGCTGATCTCTGGCTCTTGTCCACAGCTGTATGTCTTTGATGTGAATCTCAGTCCTAGGCACAGACTTTGATCACTGGATAAATTCCCAGTACCCTGCTCCTTTAGTATCATGATTTTCTGAACTGTTCAATGTTCCCTTTATGAAATAGCTCATATTCATTCAATTTTCAGCGAATAGCTTGTCTACACTGTGTCAATCAGTGGAGCAGGAGGCTCTCTTTCTTAGAGAGAGCAAGGAGTGTGTGTGTTGCAGTGCCCAAGATCTCTTAGCTGTATTAATTGGTACTCAGGAAAGGTAACAATTGGGGAGCATGGAAGACAGTATCTTGCAGTTCCTTCTATCTTGGCTGGTTAGCAGATGTCCTGGGGCTATTTGTACACAGAGCTGTCAACGCTGCATCTTTAAGCTGTGTGTTATCTGCTTAGGTCTCCAGCTGACAAAGCACTTAATTGAAGTGATATTTCTGTGTTTGTGAAGCTCAAAGGAATATTGTGCATGCTTCAGTTTAGCTGAATGGAGATCTTGAAAACACTGAAAGAAATCTTTCTGCATCAAAACAACTCAAGTGGAACAAACGTGGACTTCAACTGCTCGTTCTGAGGGTGTTTGTGTGTTCCCTGACAGAGTGAGGAGTATGCCTGAGCACCTTCCTTACTGCCTGCCTTTTTTGAGCTCTTCAGATGCTCTCTTTCCTGCACAGGGACCTCCCCTGGTGCCTCTGTTGCTGATGTTTTTTTTCCTGACACTTTCAGAGAGGAAGGTGTTGGGTGTGCATGGGAGGAGCTGTAGCACCTGCAAAATGGAGCCCATCTAACTGCTGTATCCCCTTGCTTTTCTGTGCAGAGGGAGTATGAAGACAGCATCTGCTTTAAGAAGGATGAGGGTGAGTTCTCTGTCACCCTGCATGCTACGCTCCCGCAACCCTGCCTATCCTTCCCAGCTGCTGTCCAGTTGCCTACCTGTGCTGTCCACAATGTCACGGAGATAACATTCCCTGTGCGCAACATTGGGTGAGTGAGATGTGGCTGGGCAGAGCCTCCTTCTGTTTTCTCAGGTATTTTGCCACCTTCTTGGACTCTCCAATGAATGCAGCTCCTTCCAGTTGCTCTTGGATCTGCTTGGCTGCCTTGACAGGCAGCAGACCTCTGCCTTCTCTGAGGTCATGGCAGAAAAGGCAGCAGAAATGGTAGTGCATGTTGGATCTCACCATGGGCACATCTTGGCACTTCACATCTGTCTGTTTCCAGCACACACTGAGAAACTTTTCATGCACATGAACTAGTTGTGCACCAGCACGCTGTCCCATTAACTTCCCACATTCAAAGCAAAGGTCTGGGCTTCTACCTAGTCAAAGGCAGCCTGCCCAGCTGAGCAGGGAGAGATGAGCTGGAAATATCTCAGCTGGAAATATTTCAATCTTTCTATGACTTGACCAATCTTCCCTCAGCACGGGGATGCTGTAGGGATGGCAGTGAAGTTTCTGGTACTTGAGCTGAACTTTTTAATTTGGAGGCAGGCAATACAGAAGTTGAAGAGTCTTCCCAGTGCTTGCTCTTAGGTTCATGGACTTTCCCAAAGTAGTAGCAGTATTCTGGCACTTGAAGTCATCATTTAGAAGCAAAGATGTTCTCAAGTACCAAGGACTGTCTTATTTTAATGAGGGAAGGACAGTAATTCAGACAGTATTGTAGAAAGCAGTGTGGTGAAAAAGTGCCCAGGCAAGGAGGAGGTGTACCTCCAGCCATTTACAGCAAGAGCAGAATAACCTTTACTAGCTGGGAAATGTGCTCCCCAAAGAAATCGCCTGCTGCAGTGGCGGATGGAAGGACTGAGGGCACACGTACCTTCAACAGAGCAAGGTGTCAGCCAGAAACCATTTCAAGTGATTTATGCTCCCCTTAGTGAATTAATTTGTTCTATTTGAGAAGTCCAGGGTAGTGGTGGAGGGTATGGACAGTAACACACAGCTTGGAATCAATAAAATATGAAAAGCTGATGGTGTATCATGTTCTTTGCACAAATCAAACAAGACAAGTGAGCTGAATGAGGTATTAAGAAAACAGCTTGGTCTTCTCTTCTCACCTGGGCATATAACAGAGCAACAAATGTTCATTTGTTCATAAAAGGAAAAGCAAATACTTCATTCTGGAGCTGGTTTTGTTTGGGGTTTTTTTGTGTTGGGTTTTTTGTTTTTTTTTTTTTTGTATTTATTATTTTGTTTATTTTTCTGTCACGTGATGAAGCTGAGAAATCTTATGGTCATTAATAGAGTCCTTACATGTAATAGCTGAGATTCATGAAAGTGTGAACAGAGCATTTGCAGCAACTAGAGACAAATTTCTTCCCATCATCGTGTATTTGGCCAGGTGCGTTGGGGATTCTGCCATTCAAAGCTGGTTGCTTCACACTGAATAACCTATTGGGAAGGTCCATCCTCTATGTGATTGCACAAGCAGCTATAGATACATTTGTCTATTTAAGATGTATCTCCATTTCCTAGTGATCTCGTCACTGTGTTTCACTGGGAGACACCAAGCCCTTTCTACATGATTCCTGACTACAGTATACTGAACCCAGGTGCTGAGTGCATGGTCAAAGTGGTCTTCCAACCCAAGGTGGCTGCAGTGTATGATGTGGCAGCAACATGCTGGTTTGGAAGTGAAGAGAAACGAAAGAGGACTATCCAACTAAAAGCCCTGTGTGAGTCCTTATTGCATTTAACATTCAAAGAAGTGTGTATTGTCCTGAACTATGGAATAGCATTCCACAGGCATAAATGAAGGTGCTGTGCTCTGCGACTGTGCCACAGTTGGCTCAGCCTACTGATGAGCAAATTAAGTCTATGGTATAAAAGTGCCCTGTGGAATTCTCTAATGTACTTTTGCCAATTTGAAAACATGATCTGAAAAGACACAGGGTCTGATACACACTGTGTCATGCTTTGGCCAAACCAGCATTTCTGGAGCCCGCTTAAATTGACAGAGGGGCAAAAATGAGAGGAGGAGTTCACTGGCAAAATGCAGAAACCTCCAGAAATGCCTGATCTTTGCACTCAGTCTCTCTTGTCTGTCTCTGTTAGACAGAGAGATGGAGGAAAACTTCTGAAACTTTCTGGATGCAAGCTAGCATAAGCAATGGTTTGATTAGCAAGTCCTTCACCGAAGTGTCTTATATAGCTACTGACGAAAGATGTGACTGAGTTTAGTAAGTTAAGGCTGAAGGGAGATTGTTTAGTTCAAAACAGGGCCAACTTCAATGGTGAATCTAACTTCAGAATCACCTGGTATTGTTCAGAGGCTTGTCCAGTTGAGCACTGAATTTCAAGGGATGGAAATTCCACCTCTCTTTCTTAACCCAGTATATTATTCCATTTAACAGCCAAATACCCCTACCTCCAGGTGAATGTGGTAGAGGAAGAAAAAGAAGGTGTACAACCTGGAAAGTTTCAGGATGTGCTGTGCTTTGGATCAGTGCCAGTGGGGACAACTGTGGAGAAGTGTGTAGAAATCTTCAACATGTCTGTGGTATGTGGAGAGGGAGACTTCTGAGAAGTAGGCATGCTGGCACACTTCCCTGTGATATGTGGGTTTGAGTATCATCCTTAATGCTGTGAAAATAACCCAAATGGGAATCTGAGTAAAACAGAGCTGATGAGCCTTTCCTTACCAATGAGGCCATTCAACCTTGCCTTCCAAATGCAATGCTGACAATACATCCATGTGCAGCATGGTATGACAGTTCCTGTCTTCTTCCAACTGTGCTTGGTCCAGATCAGCAGCCACTGTTGTCCTTTCCACCCTGCAGCTCTCCTACTCACCCTGGACAAGCCCAGTTGTGGCAGTCTTAAATTGGCATGCATGTGTCCCAGGCTGCTGATGGATCTTCTGCTGTCCTCAGTGGACTGCAGACCTATGAACTGCTCTGAAAGTCAGTCAGATTGCCTTCGGGCACCTTGTTCTCTGTACCAGCTCAACCCATTAAAAGCTGGATGTATTCAGAGACTGCTAACATGCTGAGCAGTGCTGAGTGCTCCACAGGCTCTGCAGCTCAGGAGAGGCAAAGACCTAGTAATTTGTTGTACTGTTCTGATTCACACTGTGGGCAACATCCCCATGAAAAGCCCAGGATCCTTTTTTCTAAGGGACTTGAGGAAGGTATCAGAGTGCCAGTCCTTTCTTTTGTGAAAATATCCCCAGACAAGGTGGAACTGTGGGTAGAAGTACCTGTTACCTGTCACAGCACTCACTCAGGCTACTTTGGGCCTTGGAGTCAGTCACCTTGAGCCATCCTCCACCCTACCAGGATGGGCGCTCCAACTCCAGAGATCACCAGGATATTTTGCTGCATTGATTTCTGAGCACACTGTGGGAGCTTGCTGCCAGCAGTACTCCCACTGCTCCAGCAGGACAGGGTGGCAGAGGTTTGCACAGCACTTCCGTGCTGGGCTGCAGTAATCTTGGTGTTCTTGGTGGTGTTCAGCTCTGCTGAAAACCCAGTTCTTCACTGGTTAGTATCCTGCATTCAGGGCCATCTTGGCTCCTGTTGGCTCCTTTGTTAACCTATTTATTTTCCGCTTGCAGGTTGATGCACCATGTAAGATAGAAAGAGCAGAAGATCCTCTGCTTCAAGATCATGTTTTCTCCTGTGATGTGTCCCATGGCATTGTCCCTGCCAAAGGGAAGCTGGTCTTATGCATACGATTTCAGCCTCAGATAGTAGGAGAGCACAGTACTGATTATTTCACTATCATATCTGCTGGATACCTCCTGCAGACTGTCCTGAAGGTGACTGGCTCATGTAAAGGTACCAGAGTGAAAGCCTTCCCTGTTCTCCCTGCCATTTTCTTAGCACTGCAGGGGAAGGGCAAATGCTTGAGGAAGGACTAGGAACTGTTGCACCCCTCAGTTACAGACTTACCTTCTGCTCAGCTCCAGGCTGTCCCTGGTGCACTGTTTGGGGTTTATACTTGCTTGAGACAGATGTGAGACTGTTAGAAGTGGATGTCCTGCTGTTTGCTGGACATTAGGACTGGTGGGTTTGCTGATGAGGTGATTCTGGTTTGGGAAGATCAGTTAAGTGCAGCAGTGGCTTGTGACATGTTGATAGAAACAGCTATGACAGGTTCTGGATCTGTCTTGCGTGTCATTGTGCTAGGTCCTTCAGTGTCCCTGCATCAAGATTCATTGGACTTCGACTGGATCAATCTTGGGCAAAGTTTGATGCGGATGCTGGAAATCAGCAACACCTCAGATGTCCCAGCCTATTACCAATTTGATATTGGTGTCACAGGGAGTGTCTTCTCCTTGGATCGCCCCTGTGGAGTCTTGGAGGGCACAACAACACTAGTGTTGAAGGTGACCTTTCGACCCACTCACCCCATCAGCTATCACCGCAGAGTGGTGTGCCTTGTCCACCATCAGGTATGAGAGGCAAAGGGTGGGTTCATCACTGTGATAGCTCAGAGGGATCTTCCAGTATAACCCTATGGGGCTGGCCTCTCTCAGTAGCCCCCAGAAATCTCTTCCAACTGCATTTCCATTGATACATATCATAGAATCATTTAAGGTGGAAAGAACCTTTGAGATAAAGTCCAACCATTAGCACTGCCAAGTCCACCACAAAGGCATGTCCCTAAGCACCACATCCTTCAAATACCTCTAGGGATGGTGACTTCACCACTTCCTTGTGCAGCCTGTTCCAATGCTTGACAACCCTTTCAGTGAAGAAATTTTTCTAATATCCAATCTAAACCTCCCCTGGTGCAACTGGAAGCCATTTCCTCATTTCTTATGGCTTTTTACTTGGAAGAAGGGTCCAACTCCCACCTCGTTCCAACCTCCTTTCAGGTAGTTGTAGAGAGCAATAAGGGCTCCCCTGAACCTTCTCTTCTCTAGTCTAAACAACCCCGGTTACTTCAGCTGCTCCTCATAAGACTTGTTTTCTAGGCCCTCCACCAGTTTTGTTGCCCTTCTCTGGACACATTCCAGCACTCCAGCACCTCTATGTCTTTTTTGTAGTGAGGGGCCCAAACCTGAACGCAATGTTTGAGGTCAAGCACAGAGGGAAAACACTTCTCTAGTCCTGCTGGACAAGTCAGGATGCTATTTGTCTTCTTGGCCACCTGGGCACACTGCTGGCTCATATTCAGCTGGCTGTTGAACAACACCCGAGGTCCTTTTCCACGGGGCAGCTTTCCAGCCATTCTTCCCCAAGCCTGTTACATGGGGTTGTTGTGACCCAAGTGCAGGACTCAAGCTCTTGTTGAACAGAATCCCCATGGTGCAGGTTCCTGTAAGCAGTTAGGGGGCTGACATGGACAGGCAGTCAGTAATGCTTATGGGTAGGGTGAGGAGTATCCTCAGTTGCTCCTGTTTCTTTAGGTCTCTAAGTTAAATTTAGCTGCACAGCTGTGCACTCAGCATCCTCAACTTTCACTCCAGTTTCAAGAAAGTTCTTGGGCCACATAAAATAAGCTTTTCCCAGGCATGAGAAATTAGATACCAGGATGGTGTAACTTTCAAAGCCATCACAGAAGGGCTGTTTATTTCTTTCTGGTGTTTTCCAAGGAACCTTTGTATGTGGACTTTTTTGGTACCTGCCATTCAGACATGGCTAAGCCAGCCATCCTTCAGGCAAGACACCTCTTCTGGTACCGAACCAACACAGTGAGAGGACTGACCTTCTACCCTCCTGATATCATGAGTGCGATGCTGAGGGATGGGCAGTTGCAGATGGATGAAAAGGGAGCCCTCATGCTACTCCCTGAGGTATGATCTGTCCTCCCTGGCATTTAAGATTCTCCCATGCTCTTCTCTGCAGATGCTGGGCTTCTGTTGCATTGGCCAAACAGATCTAGAAGGACTTGCAGGTGCCAGAATGACTTCTTTAGTTAATGCTCCTAGCACATACCAACACTATCTTTACCAAGCTTAGGCACTAAGCTACTTTCTGGCTGTAACTCAGTTACAGAGTCTTCTTTTCCTTTGTGTAGTTTCAGATTGAGGACTGGTTTGCAAACAGGAGTCTCCCTGAAGCCTAGACTTTGACCTGTCCTGGGAACTGTTACTGAAATGCATGCCCTCTTGTTGTGAGGGCAATCAGGACTGTGGTGCCTGGTGGTTCCCACGGGCACACTTTCCCTGCTCACACTCAGATGTTTCCATCCTGTAGATCCCTCAGGACAAGCTGCCTAAGGAATATGTTGAAGTAGACTCTATGACTGAATATTTCTACGATGGTGAAACCAGCGACATGGCCTTGTTTCCCCCTCATGTTAGTGTCAGCCCCAGGGAGTACGATTTTGGTTGCTGCCTGCCACTTCACAAGGTGAAACCACTTCCTCTCTGTGTGACCAATCACACCAAAGGAAGTATCACTGTTTTCTGGACTCTAAGCCATGGCAGTGCCTTCCAAGTGAGCCCTGAAATGTGTGACATCCCACCTTTGAAGTCCTCAGCCTTCCGTGTCATTTTCAAGCCCACTCAGCTCAACACTCTCTATGCAGCGGAGCTGGAAGGTTTTGCCTTCTACAAGGTTAGTAGGAACTACTAAGACCAGTTGCCAGACAGTGCCTAGCAAGCAACTGTTTGCAGGCTAGAGTTAAAATTCAAATGAAACCTTTTATTTTGAATTTGGCAAACTGGCATCTTCACTAACACCTTTGGCCACAGCTTTGATACACTGGTAGGTTAAAATTTCTCTTTCACCTGTGTCCTGGAAAAGATTAATCAGCAAAGCAGCCACAGTTCATCTGTACAGTCAGTTAACACTTGCTCTTACTCCCAGTGAATGTGAAGTAATGTACACCTCACTGAAGGAGGAATTATTGTGAATTACTGCACTATTAGCATGGATGGAAGCCTGCACAAAAATGGTTGTTGTGGTCTGAGTGATGAGCAGTAACTTGTTTTTTGTGTCTGGCCCTCCACAAGTAAACCTGCTGAAGGCATTGTATATGACTGCAGACTCTCCTTCCATGTGGTGTGTGATTCATGTCACACAAGGTTGCAATTGCAGGAGTTTTAGCACCCAGAAATATCCTGGTAGATGAAAGAGATCTTCATTACTTTGTTGATTACTCTTCTTGCATTTTTCCCCTTCTAAGCCAGTGTGAAGGTTATCTAGGAGTAACCTTTGAGTCAGGGGTTTCATAGGCTCAGGTAAAGGACAGCTGATTATTTTCAGTGACTCACTGTTGATTGCTAGCTTCAGCCTCTGCAAGTACCTCAAACTGCACTTGA
>JBCJKH010047079.1:48099-59561 GCA_039877255.1 Loriculus beryllinus
GGCAGCTGCCTCCCAAGGCCCAGAAGGTACTCCCTGCATCCCTGATTGGATGTTCTCACTGCAGCCCTGCTGCCTTTGTCCACCCACTTATTTCTCCTTCCAGTGATAGAGGAGCTTCCTACTCACGTTTCTTGCTTCATTGCTTGCTAAAGCACCCCACACCTGATCTGTAGTGTGTTTTCCCTGAGCATTTCCTCAACTTGGAATTCTTTTCTCTGTCTTCCCCCTTTCTCAAACTGTCATGTAGAGTTAAAGTCACCTTGTGCTCTGTGGGGCATAGCCCATGCCTGGCTGAGCCTCACTCTCTGTCTCTGAAGTTTCCTATGAGAACATTGTGTTCACACATCTCTTCTATTTTGCTTTTCTTTTAGGACTTTTGTCAGCTGAAAATCCAACCCTTTGACCAAGCTGTTCAAACAGTGGCTTAACTGTGCCTTCCCTCAAAGCCCTTGGACAGGCTCCCTGTTCTCTGCCTGCCTGGCACAATCCTGAGAGTGACTGTGAGCATTTCACCAGCTGGCCAGTGAAGGAATAGGCTTTGAAGCACACAGAAGCCTGTAGGGCACGCATCCTCTCTTGCCACATAGCCAGTTGCTTTGGTGGCTACTAGAGGCCACCACCCTACCTCATGTTGTCACTGCAGAAGGGGCTGAAAAAGCATGGGAGGCCCTGGGGATGATAAAAGATCCTTGAGTGCCAGTACTTAACTGCTAATATCAAAAAGTGGGAGTAAAAAGGTTTCTCCCTCTGCAGAGAGGGCAGTTGAGGGGGCTGAACAGTGTGCCTTCTGTCCTTTGAGTCATGGCATGAAAGGCACAGGGTTGCCAGGTCCCACGGCAGAGACTGCCCTAAGCAAGCTCACATGCATAGCAGATCCTCCCCTGGGAATCCAGTGAAATGTGCGGAACATAAGCTAACTTTAGGGGCATGTAACCTCGGGGTGACATTTTGGGTATTGTCAAGCCAAAAGTTAAGCTTTGGAAAGTTGAGAAAACACCAATAGGCGAGGTAGAGATCATTGGGCTGGGGTACTGCTTGGTTATTCTGTCAAATTCCAAATTGCCTGACTTCAGAGCAGTGATGTTAGCCAGCTGCAAGCCAATGCCTCATTTTTTGGAGGTCCAAATTCACTTCTGTTATGGTTCTACCCATGTGGTCAGATTTTGACCTCCCACTCCTCTGCTTCCCCGGCAGAACCTGTCTGTTTAATCTTCAGGAGGAGCTCCCTCTTTATTACTCCTTCCCCTCCCTGTGGCCAACTTTCAGTCCTGTGTTGTAGCTGGATTTATAGGTGCTCTGAAGGATTCAAACCAATTTCCGATTGGCAATTTCTTCTGGATTCAGGATGAAACTTCTATGGGACTTGTGTGTTACCCAATCTCTTGCACAGTAGGGAAACAGGGCCTCTTGCCGCTTAATGCTCTCACAGGTTGTCCTTGCCTCACTGCCACAAACTGCCTGTAAGAGTGCAGATGTGACCTTGTTCTCAGAGCTCCAGGATCATTTGGCCAGGGAGAACCTGCAGCCCTCAGCAGTTTTAGTAGGAAAAGCTCAGCCAGCTGCAGGTGTTACAAGATGAGGTAGGCTGGTTCCCAGAACTCACTGGAGATAAAGCTTGGATTCCCAGGGAGAGTCCCCGAGCACAGAGCATCCATAAATTGGAAGTGTTTGTGCTTTGCCTCAAAGCTGTTAATTAGGTTTTGTGAGATGCTGTCACCTGCACCACATGTTCTCCAGGCAGCTCTGCTTCCTGGGGAATCTGGCATCGTTGCCCCTCTCATGTACTAAGTCATTGCTGTGAGACAAAATCTTTGCACTGTGGAAGGAGAACTGATTGCAGCAGGTCTTTACTTTTCTCTTTTTGTCTCCCTTTAACTGACAGTCCTCTGACTGTTGCATCTTGTGTCTATGAAAATTGGTGGCAGTTTTTCCTTGGTAGTTCTTGTCTAGTGGAATCCAAGACAGGGTTTTTTTGACCAAAGTAATACAAATGGGCGTTTTACTCCCAAAACTCAGGAAGATTCCTGATCATTTTTCCCTTGCAGTTTGAAAGCATCAGCTTTGGTCCTCTTCCTGTTTGCACTTCATCTGGCTTGCTGAGGCTCTCAGGAGGCTGAATGCTCATGTAGTGCTTTGAAAAGATCCCATGTGAGACCTTGTTATTGTATTTCTAGTCCCTTCTCTCTCCTCACTTTGCTTATGGAGGTAAAACAGAATGGGTTGTTTTAGAGGAACTGGCATTCTCTGCTCTTTTTTAAGCAGCTGATACAATATCTCCTGCAGGGGTCTGTCTAAGTCATCCACCTGCCATTGTAAACATCCTCTCCATCTTCTGCATATGCACTTGAAAAATAGCAAAATAGCCATGCTTTAGCTAATTATGAGCTGAAGCAGCTTATCTCCCTTTGGCCCATGCAAAAATATTACTAGCTCTGTGACTGCTTTGCAGCCACTGCCTCAAGGCAGACAGTTTGAGAGTGCTTTGGGTGATCCTGCAGGAAATCATGCACCAGGCTGACTGCAGTTTTCTCAAAATGCAGAATGCCATGTCTCTTCCTTTCCATGAAATAGCTCTGCAAACCTCTCAGCTTTGCTTGAAGTGCCTGGTGGCTGCTTTGCTGTTGATCGTTACTTGATTGCTTCAAATTCAGCTTAGATCTTGCAGCTTTTGGACTGTTATACATATTCTTGGAGCAGGATGTCCTCCGGAGTGAAGACATCCAGATGGTCCTTTCCAAAAGGAAGCCATTACTTACCTAAAATGCTATGTTTCCAAAGGATTTGTTTGTCACAGCTGCACTCTGTCTGATATACGGTCCAGACACTTTCATTCATGGAGAATTTCTACCATATACTTGCACAGAGAAATGCTGAGGCTAGTGCCTGGCACAGTGGAGAGAAAAGTACCTTCTCTCTGAGGCAAGATGCAAAAACCTTTCAGAGGAGAACCAACTGTTGAGTAGGCTCTGTGTCTCTTTGCTTTTTTCTTTGGACAACTTAAATACGCAACTGTTGACCTCAACTTGCAAAGTCCTTCTGAGTCCTTGTGCAATTGTTCATGGTGGGACCAATCCCCTGTAAGAAAGTGACTGTGTTTGTTTCCACTGTAGCTGAACTTCAGTGGTGTGACAGTGGAAGAGGGCCAGCAGTACATTCATTTTACATCCTCGAAGCACCTCTTCACCCCCATTGCCATTGGGACCTCCAACCCCCTCACACAGGTGAGCATCCTGAGGCCAATCCCAGCAGCAAGTGGGGGGAAGGAGCTAGTGTTACTGTGTCCCAAGAACAAGTAGTATCCAAGGCATTTCCCAGAAAACAGAATGGCCTCCAAAGGAAAGCATTACAGCAGAGCTTTGAGACTAGCAGAGGCTGGAAATGGCTCCTGGGATGGCAGCAGGGAAAGAACCTTTCACCATCTCCAGTCTGACAAGATTTGGCTCTCACTCTAGCCAGAATGCTTATGAGGTGTGTTAGGCCATCCCTTTATTCTCTTGCACTGGATCCAAATGAAAACTTGTCTAGCTGCGCCAAGCACTCTGGAAATAAATCCTGATTAGTTTTTTAGTAAATCAATTAAACTTCCTTAAGCACTTATTCAGCAAAAAGGCAGCTTTGATTCTGTTCTACCTAATTTAGTTGAGAAATGAACAAGTCTGAATTGAATTAAGATCACTTTAATATGAGTGGTTTTGCATTCCAAGTAATCTGCTTTACAGTGATCCCTTTAGCTAATTTGTATTAATTTTCTCCTAGACTGAATTTGCAAGGCACCACTTGGAGAGGCACTGTAGTTATCAATGTACATGGCTGGTGATAAACCCTCAGCACAGTCTCCTATTAGAGCCTCAGTGATAAATCTTGACACTATGAGGTCTCCTCATTCTTAGGAGACAATTATTAATGCTTATCAGAGTCCTCTGAGGAAGTGCTAACTAGTTGAACTTGTGCATGTTGTAAGAAGCTCTGCTCTCTCTCACTCACTTTAGATTTATGAACTCTACAATGGTGGCTCTGTGCCAGTGATATTTGAGGTTCAGTTGGATGAGGTTACGAACATCCAGAAGGAGAATTTTCAGCATCCTGTGTTTGTCTGCCTAACTCCTAGAGGTGAAATCCCCCCTGGCATAACAGGCCACATTGAGTGGATCTTCTCACCACTGGAAGCTAGAACATACGTGGTAAGACCCTCCTCATGATTGCCAGAAATCATTTATTTCTGTTGTTGTGTGCCCTAAAATTCTTTAGATCTCTTAATGATGGTTGGTCCATGTCATGCTACAGCTGAATTGAGCTCCATTCATTCAAGAAGCAGTCTTGAAAGCTAATGAGTGGCTGGTCTGTTCAGGAAATGGAGCAGATAGATTGTTATCTCATAATTTTCTTCTTCCCAAAGAATGGGTTTCTTCCACAACCAAAGTCATCCTATTTTTCAAGGATCAAACAGTGACTGAGGACATCAACAGCAGCTGATCAGGTTTTTGGTTCATTCTTGGCCTCTGGTGACTTCACCAAAGAGACTGAAGTTGGAGTCTTTATCAATGCAGTGTACATTGCTGGTGACCTCTGCAAACAGTGTTCTCAAAGACCTTTGTCCCAGGCTGCAGAAGGCAGGCAGGGCCAGAGCTGGAGCACCATAAGTTGCTCCACTCTGCAGTGGATGCATGGAAAAATAAATCTAAAACTCCAAAATCTAATAGTTAGCAGGGAAGGGCAAGGCCTGAAAAAACAAAATACTGGATTTCTTTTCATCCATTCATGTGTTGTATTTAAACTAGTCCATTAGCAAATATATTAGCTTATTGCCCATCTCTCCCAAATATGACCTTGGACTTAAAACTCTGCTCTTGTCCAAGGCAGGTTGATGTTCCCATCCACATCCTGGGAGGTGAATCAGCTGTGATCACTTTCAAGGGAGAAGGCTATGATCCAAACACCATAGAAGAGACTGCTTCATCCAGTAAAGTTTTGCCTCCTTCAGTCTTTTCAGGTTCTACCAAGCTAACTGTGCCTGGGCAGGTAAGTCCAGGCATGCTGATATGGGCAGTATGAGCAATCCAGAAATATGTGTGAGAGACTGAAATATGCAAGTGGCCCCATCTAGCAATAGTCTTTGTTGCAGAAGTGTTCATTTGCCATGAGATAGAGCTAGATATTTCCCTTCCAGCATGTCATCTAGAGCTTAACTCATAAAAAGCAGTTGTTCTGAAAGGTGCTATCTTTCCAGTTTGCTGCTTCCAGCAGCCATTAGAACAAAAAAGGCTTTAGGCTTGTTCATATTCTGAATTTTCTATTGAAAATTACCCCTCCATCACAGCTAGCATTTTCATTGGCAGCTACAGCACCTTTTTCTTTGGCAGTTCATTCACAAAAAAAGCATTATGCTCCTGACATACCCCACCAGGGCTTGGCCGTTACCATTTCACAGCTAAACTCAGATGATTCATAACCTGGATGCAGACTGCAGGATAGTTCAGGCACATCCTGAGGAATGCACATGTTTAACCTGTCACTGTCTCAGCAGGAGCTTGTTTGGCCTGGTCTGAGCCAGCCTGCCAGCCTGGAAAAATCAGTTGTTAAATTCACCCACAGATTTATTCATTACCCATAATGTAATAACTCAGCATTAAACAGCATCAGCAGAGGCATAGTACGGGCAGGTAAAGGATTCATCCTTGGTGACATTAGTGTGCCAGCTTGGAGCGCAGCCATAGCTACATATGCTCTTTGGCTTCCAGCAGGGCGATTGCGCTCCTAGGTATAGCAAAGAGATGGTTAAAAACCTGTCTCAGGCTGGCAACAAAGTATCATTCCACAAGGCTCTGTTGTCTGTAACCAAGAGTCATTAGCTTCTCTAATGATCAATGTAATTAATCGGAATTTGCCTGGAGAATGGGAGAGACTAGTAGCAAGGTGTGGTAGGGAGCAGTTTCCCAAAACTCACGTTCAATTTGATGATGATTTAGACAAGGACACACCTCCTGCATTTGCCAGCTGAAGTAGGAAAAGGCTTAGACTGCAGTTGCTGCTGGTCCTTGCCCCAGCACTAGTGTTATGTTCTACTCATTGCTCATTCAATCCCACTGCAACAGGGCTGTCCTCTTGATGTGAAGTCATTGTAACCAGAGCAAAAATGAAATGTAACATTCCCTCAAGTTGTTATGGTAAAGGCAACTGGCAAATATCATCCATGAATTGATGGAGGACTTCAAGGTGACTATGACTGCCCTTTGCCAGTGGTCACATCCCATCTTCCTTTCCTGCTATTTCTCCTGGTTTCACCTTGCTTTCTGCAGGCAGCCACCTTGTCCCACAGAAGGGTTTGTTTTGGAAATATCCCAGACTGTGCTAAAGGCAGTCGACTTGTCTTTCTCAACAATATCTCAGAGAGCAAGACTGTTGTGTTTGCCTGGCAGATAAGCACATGCAAAGACAAGAGCGTAAGTCCTTCTCTTTCCTCTACAGCCTTCTTGCCCATCTCTATTGTGTCCTGAAAGCACCTTACAACTCCATTTTCAACCAGACATTCAGAAACAGTCCTAAAGAACTGGCTTTTGTACTAGCTGTTGAAAGGAAAGGGCAGAGAAGAGTGAAGGCAAGGGTCAGGAGAGGGGGGAAAGACAGGAATTCAGAGGGAAATCTGTAGACTTCAGTGAGGATACATGAACCTAGAACTACATGATGCAATAATGAACTCCAGGACCACGTCTACCAGCAAAGTCCATAGTTGTTCTTGCACTATATCATCTGTACCTCACTCATGTCATATACCTGTGAGAGGGGAGGGGAGAGAATTCCCACAGTCCTGTGTTTCCTACAAAGAGAAGGCACACAGGAAGGTCTCAGGACAATGAAACAGCTCCTCTGTGGCTTGGATTTGTTGTTTGTTTTTTTCCCCAGGTGTTACAGATTGCTCCAGAAGTAGGGGTTGTGGAGCCTGGAGAAAGCATCCCCTGCTTCGTCACACTGCAACCTTCAGGGACTGCTTCCTTCTGCAGCACAGATCTGGTGTGTGAGGTGAGACCCAAGAGGTGCCTGTGTATTACCATCACCTGGGCATGTCACTACAGTTCCCAAATGGCTGCCCCCTGCAGTCAGCAAGCTGAAGGAATCCTACTTTGCTCCATAATGCTGGCCAGTGCTTCTCATTCCTGAAGATACTGAGCTTCATCTCTTCTGGTGATTTAAGTGTCTGTGTGGCTCACTAGATGAGGTGTAATTGTGAATCAGGGCTTTGTGACTTGAATGCAACAACAAGAGGTCACAGTTTGAATGGAACTGGTTTTCAGTGGATGTCAGAGATTTGAAGTATCTGTAAAAAGTGAGTCTTGCTTCTGTAATATTAGTGAGGGCACAGACTTGCAGTAGTGTCCCTCTGGACACTACTGGCAACAGATTTTGTCTTCTCTGTATCAGTCTTACAGTAATGATTTTCTCCCTTTCTGCTACTGGAAGACACAGAAAGGGAGTGGGCTTCTGGCTGGGATCTCTTGGAAGGGAAGAATTGGTGACTTGAGGCAGAGTCTGTATTATTTACAGCTCCTTTCTAGTCCTGCTCACTTCAAACATGACTTGCTTCATAGCTATACATCCAGGAGTTCCTGGTTCAGTACAAGAAGGAGCTGTGGGAGTGGGAGAAGGAGAAGGCGAGGCAGGCTGTGGAATTCACCATCACAGAGAAGGACCTGGGGAAGCAGAAGTCACCTGCAGGGGTAAGTACTGCCAGAACTTTACACCAGCTTAGCTCAGCTCAGAAACAGCAACCTCTGTTAACAAGAAATGCTGTTTAAGAGAATCTATGCAAGTTGATAAGAGGACATGAGACTGATCTATTCAAGATCCCATAGCTGGTCTGTGGATAGCAGAAAAGGAGATGCTGATTTTTAGACAAGAATCACAAACTCTGAAATTGCTAATGATTGTCTGAAATTTGGAAGCGCATGAGAAGCCTTAGGGGAAACAAAGCCAGTGGCTCTGGAAACTGATGACTGGATTTTTAACTATGTATAAACACTCGAGAGAAATGTGTAATTGCCAGTAAGAATGTGGCCTGAGTGAAGAATGGGAGGATGAGGTCATAGACTCAGCTGGGACAAAGTAAACCAAAATCCTGGAGTCTTGTTCTGCTCTGTATCTTTCCTGTAAGACAATTTCTCTTCCTTCTGTCTGCCATCTCCTTTTCTTTTTAGAGGTCATCAGATTCTGCTGAGACAGAAATTCTTCCCGAATCCTCAGCTGTGATAAGGAGATACAAGGTAAGTCAGACCTGTCTCACCCATAGTAGAATCAAAGTGGCTGCTTTAGAAAAGAGGCAGACGCTGGTATCACAGCGTGGGAGCCTGGACAGAGAGCACAGCATGATTTGTAGCTTCAAGGCTTTAGGAGACAAACTGTTTGGAGAAGCCAGAAGCAGCAGACTGACTGTGCCATGTTGGCAGTAACTTTCCAGCTGAGGCAAACAGGAAGTGAAACTGGAACCAAATGTGCACCTATGACTGGAGAAAGGTGGAAAGGTTTTGAATAAGCAGGAAACATGCACACAGGGCAGTCAGTACCTGGGCTAGTTTCATGCTGTGGCCACAGTGGAGTGTGTGCCATGACAGAAAGCGGCAGGACCTTGGCGTGACGTGGAGCAGACCTTGTCCTCACTGCTAAAAGAGCTGTGCTCTGTGCCTCAGGAGAAACTGCAGGCTGAGACTGCCTGGAGTTAAGTGCCCAGAAAACTTTAAAGCTCAATTTGCCCCTCAAGTTTGCGCAACTGTGACAGCTTCTCTAGCAGTTGTGGCAAGGTGTGAGACAAGGTCCCAGCGAATGCTCTGCAGAACTGCCTGAGCCCAAAGGCAGAGCCACACTGTCTGTACAGCCATCCGCAGTATATGCTGTGGGAATGACAGGGCTTGTGGAGAGTCAGCTAACCCAAGAGACAGAAGGGTCAAGGGGAGCTTTTGTGAGGCTGGGCCTGAGCAGGTTGACTCAGCTAGGAGACACAGCTTGTTATCTCAGGATTTCCATCATAGTAAGGCTGTAGCAGTGCTCCTGGGACCCTGCAGAGTGCCTCTGTGTATCCTCAACTGTACTGTGTGAAGATATCAGCTGAGGGCAGCTCTAGCTTTGGACTGTCTGCCCTGTGCTGTTACATGTAATCAGTGATGTGGGTTGAGGCAAAGTAAAAGCAGTTTTGTTTAGTCCTATAGGGTTTTTCTCCTACTGTTAATTTGGAGCCTGCAAATGCCTGTTCTGTGTCTGGAACAGTGAAGGCCTCTGGCCTCATTCTCAGAGGCTGGACAGTTATGTCTCAAACATTACTGAAGTCTTGCGACATGTGAGGGCTTCTCCAAAACTTCTGGTCCAGGCTTCTGGACTACTCCTGCTCTAAGAAACTTCCCCCAGACAAACTGCTGGTAATGCAAACCTAAACTGGCCCATGTAGTATGGCTGGAGTGAGTTCCTGGTTCTTTTCCAGGCTTGGGAGACTATTTTTGCATGCATTTCTGCACATCCTGGAGTTCCAAAAGGGATGAATAGGAATACAACACCCCCAAGTACCTTGGGGAGACCTTGAAGTCCTGCTAACCCTCAGAGATAACACACTAGGCAGGGAGGATAGAGTGGACCTGATCCCCAGCATGGCCAATTGTGTGTGATAGAAGAACTGCAGTGCCAAGACCATTCTGACACTCTCTCTTGTCCAGGGTCTTGGCGCTGGCTGCTGGGCTTCCCAGTACTCAGGCCTGTACTCACACCTACACTAGCCTATCTGTGGCCAAAGGAGCAGCTCACTACCTGCCGTTTCTTTCTCTCTAACAGACATTACCCCCTATTAAAAACCACCCTACACCAAATCAGCCAGCTGGACACATTGACAGGAGGCGGCTGTTGGACAAAGAATCCAGCTGGGTGTGGGTCAAACCAGAGCCTCCCAAGCCCATCCTCTTACACCTTGGTGTGACAGCCACGACCTACTCTATTGAAGACTTCTTCAACAAATTCACCTCTGAACTCCATAAGTATTTCTTGTCCTGGTAAGCTTTTTAGATTTGCATCTTCATCTGAGCCAGAGCTGCCCATGCTGTGGCATGCACAAAACTTGGAGCTCTGCTCTGTTCCTCTCCAGTGCCACAGTATTAGGCAAGTGGTGCCTTGCTTTCCACAGCTAACATGACCTGTTTGTCTCTTTCCCTCAAAAAGATACTGTCAGAGCTCAGTGCTCCTCTCTCATGACAACATCCCTGCTGCTTTCACAAATGCAGCAGCTCCCACTCCTGTGCTGCTCCCTGCTTGCCTGCAGTGCTGCTGCTCAAACAGGGGGCTGCCTGTCTTTGGCAGTTTGGTTCTGCCACTGATAGAATAATTCCTTCTTTCCCAGGCCCTTCAGCTACCAGCCCTTGGAAACCAGATTTGTAGATGGGAGAAGGGACAAAGACAGAATGGAAATGGAGCCCAAAAGGCTGTCCCTGGCTGCTGCTTCCAAACAGGAATTGGAGATAGTGACTGACATACTTGCATGTGTCATCAGGTGTGTATCCTTTTACGCCCCCTTAGTTTGGAGGGGAATGTGTGCAGCATGGCCAGCCCTCTGCTAATCCCAGAGGAATCTGTGCACTCCTGCTGTGCCAGAATGGGAGATGCAGCCTGGGAAAGGCTGCACTGGGAACAAGAGCTCAGAAGCCCTGGTGTGATAGCCAGAGGCAGGATCTTGCTCCCTAGCTAGGGGCTGGGCCCATCTCTCTTTAGTGAATGGTGTCAGTGCCCACGACACCAGGGCACTTTGCTGCCATGAGCTTGGAACAGGCTGCATTGGGATTCACCTATTTTTAATGTCAGATGCAAAAATGTAAAGAACCAGTGCTGGGGAGGGAAAGGAAATTTCCTTAGCTCAAGCCATCTTTATGGCTCTCTCAGGCCCAGAAAGCAAGAAGGGACAGACTGAACATTGACATCTGTCATCTCATTTCCTGGGATTCATCCTTTATGTTTGTCCTCCCAGAGGCCTTTTGGAGAACACCCAGCTCCATGATGCAATGAGAAGTACCCTGGATGAGCCCATTCCATATTTCTCCCAGTTTCGGTGTGCAGAATCAGCAGAACTCCAGGACAGGAGACAGTGCTCCAGAGTCCCCTCCAGAGTCTCTGCTTCGCCAGATCTTTACCATGAGAAGGATGGAGAGAGGAAGGAAACGAGGCAGGAAACCTCTCCCACTAATGATTGGCTGGATATTTCCCACCATGAGCAGCTGAGGGAGCAGAAGGAGATGATAAGCAGGTGAGGAAGCTGCACAGGCAAGAGAGCCATCGCAGTTCACTGCCTGGCCAGAAACTCATTTCTCCTTCTGTGACACTTCTGAGTTGTTCTGTGTGTCCTGGGTGGAAATCAACACTAGCCCACCCAGCCACCCCAAGACAACAAACCTGGAATCAGGGAAAAATATAGTGAATAATAGAGCTTTGCAAAATCTTCACAG
>JBCJKH010047080.1:0-51603 GCA_039877255.1 Loriculus beryllinus
CTGTGAGGGTGGTGAGGCACTGGAATGGGTTGCCCAAGGAAGTTGTGAATGCTCCATCCCTGGCAGTGTTCAAGGCCTGGTTGGAAGGAGCTTCGAGCAACCTGCTCTAGTGTGAGGTGTCCCTGCCCATGGCAGGGTGTAGGAACCAGATTATTTTAAGGTCCTTTCCAACCCAAACCCTTCTATGATTCTGCATCTAGCTACCAAGAGGGATGCTAAAACCCATCAGCGAGTTGTGGTACAAAGCAGTCTCCAGCAAGTCCCGCTATGACTTTGTGGAGGTGACACAGAATCGTGGAGTGGTTTGGGTTTGCATGAGCCTTTAAAGGCCATTTAATCCAACCCGCCTGCAGTGAGCAGGGACATCTTGAACTAGAGGAGGTTGCTCAGAGCTCCATCCAGCCTGGCCTGTAAGGGATGAGGCATCTACCACCTGTCTGGAAAACCTGTGCCAGTGTTTCACCACCCTCATAATAGAAACTTTATTCCTTGTATCTAGTTTGTATCTACTGTTTTGGAGTTTAAACCCATGGCAGAGCTCTGCACAAAAGGAGGGTTTCATTATGGCTGGGATGGCTCAGGCAGGCCCCTATGTACGGGCAGTTGCAGGAGGGTTACATGTTATCAGTAAGGCTGTAAACTGAAACTTTAGTAACTAACAAAAGTCTTAAGTGTGAACAAACTGATAATTTCTGTCTTTACCCTGTCAAGTTTATAGCTTGGCCAGATTCAGGCAGATTTTTATGTCATGACAACATAGCCACATCATAGCACTTTCTCCCCTATGAAGTCTCTTTTCAAAGATTTTGGAAAAGAAACTTTTTTAAAAGAAAATGAAATAATAGATGGAAGCTGTTTTCTAGCCTCATTTTTGGACCCGTTTTGACTGAAATTTTCTGTGAAGGAAGAAAAAAAAAAAAAAAGAACGAATCAGTCCAAAGCAGACAATTCAAAGGGGAAGTTTTGCCTTTGCTGGTTGAAATATGTTGAAGTTTTAAATAGCCCAACACAGGCTGTCATAGTGGGAAGTGTTGGCAGCTGTAAATATATAGTTACATGCAGCAGGTTAATACAGCATCCAGGGGGAGGATGCCAATGCTTTTATTAACATAAATAACTTCAAACACTCTCTATTTTAATACTATGTGTAGTACTACCACAGGAGAGGCTGGGTATCTGAGCACCTTGCTATCCTGGCCAAGTGACTTCATGCTCCAGCTGGCTTTTTCCAGAGCAGTAGCTGGAGGTGGCATTGCCAGTGGGTCGTTGTTGCATACTGGGACTTGTGCTGAAAGATCTGCAAGAGTTCCCCTACCAAAAGGAAAACATATTTCACCTTTTTCAAAGAAGTAGGAAACATGGAAAATTCTGATGAGTTTGCATACTGTCACTCCAGTAGCTGCCAGATCATTCCCACCATTGGAAATGCCCCTGTCTGCAGGAGCGTGCGCATAGTTTGTGACCTTCTTTTTGGTCCAGCCTTGCTGCTTGTACTGCTGTTTTGCTATTGGAGGACGTGATGGAGTACGTTAGTGTAGAGCAAAAAATATTGCATAAAGTTTGCCACTTTATGAGGATGAGGAGAGGAAAACGAGCTGTCCTGAGCCTTTGCTTGTCTTGATGGCAGTTCATGCCAAGAGGCTTCTGGTGCCTTAGACTGCATCTTTCCACTTTCTTTTGGTTTTTACTCTTATAATGTGGAAGTTGAACTCAATTCTTTGTCATTATGCAGCTGATGTTCTTAGTACTTGATCCAGTATACTGAGTTGCATGTAAGCATCTAGTGAAATACCTCAAATCCAAAAAAAGCAGTTGGAAGAATATGAAGTTCACTTTTATTATTACTTGGTGTTGAGAGCTTTGCTGGTTTTCACAGAAACATCCAAATATGCCCAGTGACTTAGACTATGATCAGTTTCTGTAGAAAAGGTGTGAAGTTGTTTCAGAGGTTATCCTACTTTGAAAGCCACCCTTGTGCAAGTCATTAAGAAAGCCATTACATTCATTCCATGCTGTGAGTTGTATTTCTGCAGTGAACACCACTGGGCCAAACTGGTCAGAGAATTATTATTGGCACAGTGCTTGCCCTGAGTTTTGGGTGTTGAGAGGATTGGGTTGAGAGCAGAGGAGCACAGCTGCTATGCAGATGCTCATTGTCTCACTGTAGTTCAACCCAAATCATAAGGGTCCTGGTGCCAGGCAAGGTCTTGTGCTGGTGGTGATCTGTAGGTAGTGCTGTATGAGTAGTCAGCAGGGAATATCACCAAGTGGGGTGAGAATGTTCTTATCTTGAGAGCTTGAGCATGTTTCTTCCACGGCAGTCCTTCATGGAATGAAGAATGGTGACTTAACATTAGGTTTGCTACTAAACAAGCCAGGCAACACCTTTGACTTGCAAATTCAGCACTAATTGTGGATTTCATTTCTCCACCTGTTTCTCAGCCTCTAGGAGATGTAAGCTGTTAGGGGAAAAAGAATAGGTGTGTGTATTTTGTTTAAATTTTGGACAGCTGAAAAAATTGAGTCCTATAATGCCATTTGATGTATGCTGTTTGCTAGCCTATACATTATTTGTACAGATATCTTACAGTTGTTTGCATTCTTTGCAATAACCTTGCAAAATGTTAAGAATGCTCGTTACTGCTTTAGGTTTTTCATTTCAATTAGGGTATCCTTCATACTCTCTTGGTTTCTCTCCTCCCTCCCTGTGAAGTTAGTATCTACGTATGTAGGTGAAGGTTTTCCAGAGTAAGTAGTGACTAGCTGTTGGATGTGGCTGCACCTGAAGTTTATCTTCCGTAAATCAAATGCACACCTCCTCTGTACAATACATTTCTTCTGGATGTTTTTGTTAACATATATCAGTATCTTTTCTACCTCTTTTCTTTTGAGGATGAATTAGCCCTTTCACCTGCAGCAACCCTCAGCACTCATAGACCTTTCCCTATAGTTTGTCAAGGCTTCATTTCATCCTGGCCTCACCTCTGCCTTGCTAGCTTTCACAGTTCTCCGTTGTGAAGTTTTCCTTTGTCTGGTCTCCCATCTACGTGTTTTGGTTATATTACAGTACTCTGAAGGAGTGGTTTTGAAAGCAGTTGGAGGCACAGCATGCACCACTTCCTGCCTCTGTGCAGTCTGTGTGGTTGTCACGCAGCTAGCCTGGTCACCATCTGCAGCGGGCTTGTACGTGGGAAGTGCCACCACAGCTGGACTGCCCTGCACTTCTGAGAATGCCTTTGAGTTTGTGGTTCCTTGTCGGCAAGATGCTTTGCAGATAAGATTGAAACTGCCCCTGAGCTGCTCTGAAGAGCAAAAGCATGTGGATGCAGCTTGTGTGGGTGCAGCTTGTATGGATGCCCTGCTGATGTATCTTCTCAGGTTCCTTTAATGGGGAGGAAAAGACTGGTTTGAGCCTGGCCCGGTTTCATGGCCAGGCTTGAACTATGTGTTCTATGTGTTGTATCATATGCCATTGGACTGATGGGTGAAAATGCAAGATGAGACTGCAGAGTGGTTATTTACCTGTGAAGGTAAGCTTACTCTTGAGAGTCAGCTTACCTTGTATAGGTGTTGTCTTTGGGCCATCTTACAGAAGTCTGCCCTGTGAAGTTTTTGAAGTTCTGCATTCAGAATTTATATCTGAGAATCTTGGCTGTAGGACTTTGAGATATATTTGCTGATTTATATTTTAGCAGTGTTGCTCTCATTGACATGTGCAGTGGTGATGTTTATTAGCTTACTAGTCTTGTAAGTCTAGTGGTGAGAGCATGGAGTTATGGATGTTTTAACTGGCATCAATATTTGTAAGTAGTTACCAGCGAAGATCTCCAGACAGGAAGCTGAACCACAAACAGCGTGGGAATAGGAGGACCTAGAGAGGAAAAAGATGGCAGTTTCCCCCTCTGTTTAAGTAGGTTTTGGTTTTGTGCTCATGATCTAACAGATGTCTTCTTCTTTATGCAGGGCTATAATTGAAGTACAAGATGGCAAGAACCAGCCACAGTAACTATGTCCTTCAGCAGCTAAACAACCAAAGAGAGTGGGGCTTTCTGTGCGACTGCTGTATTGCTATCGATGATATTTATTTTCAAGCACACAAAGCAGTCCTTGCTGCATGCAGCTCCTATTTTAGGATGTTTTTTATGAACCATCAACACACTACAGCCCAGCTGAATCTAAGCAACATGAAGATTAGCGCTGAATGCTTTGATCTTATTTTACAGTTCATGTATTTAGGAAAAATTATGACAGCCCCCACCAATTTTGAGCAGTTTAAAGTGGCCATGAACTATTTACAGCTATATAACGTACCTGAATGTCTAGAAGATATACAGGATACAGACTCATCTGGTTTAAAATGTTCATCTTCTGCTTCTAGCACCCAGAATAGCAAAATGATATTTGGCGTGAGAATGTATGAAGACACGCTTGGCAGAAACGGCAGCGAAACAAACAGGTGGGGCATGGAGCCGCCAAGTTCAACAGTAAATACATCCCATAACAAAGAGCCTGATGAGGAAGCTTTGCAACTAAGCAGCTTCCCCGAACAACTGTTTGATGTCTGCAAAAAAAGCACCACGTCCAAATTCTCTCACACAAAAGAGCGTGTGTCCCACTCGCGCCGCTTTGGAAGAAGCTTCACCTGCGACAGCTGCGGCTTTAGTTTTAGCTGTGAAAAGCTATTGGATGAGCACGTGTTAACGTGCACTAACAGGCATTCCTACCAAAGTGCCAGGTACTACAGTACTGAAAAAATTGACTTTAATGAAAAGGACTCTACTTCTAAAGTAATCTCCACGCAAACAGAAAAATACAAGGGGGACTCGAGCCAGGCAGCGGACGATTCTTCGTCTCCTATGTCAAACGTCACGAGCAGAAAAAGCAGCACGGTTGCCTCCGAGACATCAGGTGAAGAAGGAAGTAGAGCCTCTGAGAGGAAGAGGATTGTTATCAAGATGGAACCAGAGGACAATCCTGCTGATGAACTGAAGGATTTTAATATTATTAAGGTGACAGATAAAGACTGCAATGAGTCCTCTGACAATGATGACCTTGATGATGAACAGGAAGAGCCGCTTTACAGGTACTACGTTGAGGAAGAGATCAGAGAGAAGAGAAGTGCTCGGAGGACTTTAAAACCCCGTTTATCCATGGATGAGGATGAAAGAAAGTGCTTGAAAAGTCCGCGGCACCTTAACAGGAAGGCTCCTTCAGTTCAGGAAGACGTGGAGAACGCTCCCTGTGAACTGTGTGGGTTAACAATCACCGAGGAAGATTTGTCCTCTCATTATTTATCCAAACACATAGAAAATATATGTGCTTGTGGCAAGTGTGGTCAAATACTGGTCAAAGGTAAGCAGTTACAAGATCATGCGCAGACATGTGGAGAACCCCAGGATCTGACCATGAATGGTATCAGAAATTCTGAGGAGAAAATGGACTTAGAAGAAAACCCTGAAGAGCAGTCTGAAATAAGGGACATGATGTTTGCAGAGATGCTGGAGGACTTCAGGGACAGTCACTTCCCAATGAACAGCCTTCAAAAAAAACAGTTATACAAGCATTCAGCCTGTCCTTTCCGATGCCCTAATTGCGGTCAGCGTTTTGAAACTGAAAACCTTGCGGTTGAACATATGTCAAACTGCCTGGAGCAAGATCTGTTCAAGAACTCCATGATGGAAGAGAACGAGAGGGATCACAGACGTAAGCATTTCTGCAATCTTTGTGGGAAAGGATTTTATCAGCGTTGCCACTTGCGGGAACACTATACCGTTCATACCAAGGAAAAACAGTTTGTTTGTCAGACATGTGGGAAGCAGTTCTTAAGAGAGCGCCAGTTGCGGCTCCACAATGATATGCACAAAGGCATGGCCAGGTATGTCTGTTCCATTTGTGATCAAGGAAACTTCCGAAAACATGACCATGTACGGCATATGATATCTCACTTATCAGCTGGAGAGACTATATGCCAGGTCTGCTTTCAGATATTCCCAAATAATGAGCAACTGGAGCAGCACATGGATGTTCATCTGTATACATGTGGAGTATGTGGAGCAAAATTTAATTTGAGGAAAGATATGAGATCTCACTATAATGCCAAGCATTTGAAAAGAACATAAGCGTAAATACTGTTAAAGCATTAAGTTGGCAGCAGAGAGAACACCAAAGCAAGGCATACAGTATAGTACAGAAAAAAAAAGTAAAAAAAAAAAGAAAATAGGCCTCTTTTTTTATTATTTTTTTTTAAGACCCTCCTAATCATAGGCGTCTATTTAGGCTCATTAAGTATATAGCTTTGAAAAGCATCATGTGTTTAATTATTACATTTTCACTGTTTCCTAATATAAGTTTCTGTTCTTAATTTTATTGTTTTACTAAGTAGATATACAAATCATTATTTTTAAACTGTAGATTAAAAGCACAATGTTACCCCTTCACTGACTGCTATTAAACAGTTCTCGGATCCATTTCCGTAAGATGAGTGCTTTAATATTTCCACGTGTTGTTTCTTCATGTGCAAATTTTAGATCACAGCCATTAATGTGCAAGAGCATAATTTATGTTCATAATCCCCAAATTCGTTTTCAAAATGACAAAAAGATGCCAAGAAATAATCCTTTGCTCTCTGTCTGTAAGGGCAGAGCTGGCTGTCCTGCTCCTCTGCTTCTTGGCTTTGTTGGAAGGTGCATCCCAGGAGTGAGAGCACATAGGCTCAGTTTAAACCTTGGAGATTTTAACTGGTGTATGCAAGGGAAAAGGGAGTTAATCCCTGTTGGGATACCCGAGGAGTTCCCAGCAGAGTGGTTGTTTTCCAGACTTGAAGTCCTAGCAGAACTGTACAAGTGATGTTGGCATTTCTTTTACTATCTGTACCTGTGTGGGTATGTACAACCTGCTTATCCTACTATACAAGGGAAGAGTGGCTGTGGTGGATTGCTAGGAATGCAGACTCTCTTTTTCAGCCTAGCTGTAAATGGTGCCTTGCTGCTTGTGTTGGGAAGTTAAAAGTGGGGTGGACGGGCATGAAGATAGTCCCATTGCTTGGGCGGGGAGGGAAAGGGGGAGTGTGGCTCATGTGAACCTTAGTCTTTTTGTTCCGTGTTTTCATGATATGTTCTGAATGTTCTGGTTTTCAACAGGAATATAACAATATATAACAAGACTGCAGAGTTTGCTTAATAAATGTAAAGACATTTTATGCCTTTTAAGATTCCTTTCTGATTCTAGTATAGCCCTCATCTGTGCAGGTTGTCTCAGTTGAATTTAAAAATGCTACTAAGTACCATCTGACATCAGTTCAGTGAGGCAGTTTGGCCTTTGAGAGAATGACTGGCTTTGACTCTTAGGCACCAGCTGTCTCAATGTTTGTTAAGTGCGTGATTTTTAAGGGGGGGGGAGGGGGAGGAAAGGATCCTGATATGTAATGGTGGAGAAAACTATTACAAAATAAAACCTTGCAGTACTTTCTCCCAGCAGATTTTACTTTATCAGAGAGGTCAGTAATGCTATTTCCTAGAGAGGCAGGAAGGCAATTTAAATCACCAATTAAGGCAGTTGGACTAGATGATTGTTACAGGTCCCTTCCAACTGAAATACTCTATTCTGTCACCTCAAATGCCAGTGGTGGGGTTGAGAATAGGAGCCGGGGCTTTGAGTCTAGTCCAGGGCTTTCATGCGCTTGTCACTGTCGGAGTTGAGTTTTGATCCCTTGTTGTTTCTCGGGGATTATGCGGGGGATTACAATGGGTATCGAGCTGTAATGTTAGACTTGTTAGAGAAATTAATACAGTTCAGAGTCTCCACTGTAACTATTTAAACCGGTATGAGTCGCCTTGCATTGTTCAGTTTTAAATGTGCATTTGAATTTCTCTTGGTTGGTAGATGTGTTTCTGCACTGATGGAGGACCCTGCTGCCAGACCTCAGCCCTGTGCCAGCAGCTGGCTCCCTGGCAGTGACTGCTTCAGGTGCAGTTCAGGCCTTTAGCTAGTTTTGCCCTAACTGCTCGGTCCTGTGTTTTTGTGTATGATGATGAAGTCAACCAAGTCCTGAATAATCCTGTGGCCAAAAAGACCATGGACACGAATGTACTCCAGCATTTCAATTAATTCAGAGCTGCCCCCTCAGAATTTATTCCACATTCCCCATCCCAACCCAGACTAAAACTCAGTGTGTAAGAGATCAAATAAGTGGGATGGGTACTTCAGTTCTTTTTAGCACTGGAATCAGTGTTAAGGCGACTGTAAGGTCTTAGAAAGACAAAATAGTTAAATATAATGATCATCATAAAGACGAACTAGTTAATCAAGTGCTGTAGTGGAAGAGTTCAGAGGGGGCTAATACAACTTACATGACAGTTCTCTGACATGCATGTTATCCCTTATGGTACCAGCTATGTCTGGATTGGGAAATGCTGCCAAGGGAAGTGAGGGAGAACTGGGAGGTGCCGGGGGAGTTGGCAGAAGGTTCTTGTGGCACTTGCAGAGAGTGGGAAGGCTGAGTGGGAGAGGAGATCCTGAGTGGGATGGAGTGGCAAAGTCTGGAGGGGCAGGATTAGAGCTATGCAATGGGAAGCAAATACCAAAGGTGGCATGGAGGGGGCAGTTGAAGGAACAGATGAAACGTCCTGTAGACTTGAGTGAGAATGACTCAGCCTGGCTGGGGGAGCTGTCAGCCCCAGTGATTAGCTCACTACTGCACACTCAAATTGCACACCAAGTACAGCCAGCTCCTATGCTGGGGAAAGGCTGTGGTGATGCAGCAAAGGCTAAATTAAAGACTTTGTTGATAAGGAGGAGGTGACCTTTGCAAACTAAGAGATTGTTCCTCAGTACAGTGAAGGGCTAAGGGTGATTTATGGAGACTCCTGCTCAGGGTCAGGAGCCCTTGTTTACAGTGTATTAGCCTGAACTTGACCCAAAAACGTTTCAGAAAAAAGTGACTTCCCAGTGTAAGTAGACCTGACAACTCCATAAGTTAAATGGATGAACTGGGAATGGCGGTATCTATGTGTACTATCTAACTTTATAAACACCCCCGAATACCTTTGTTTTCAATTATAAGCTGTGTTGTAGTAGCCTTTCAAAAGAAAGTTTGTTTAGCCTTTCAAAAAGAAAGTTTGTTAAACCTTTCCAAATGAACTTGAATTACTGTTTTTCTTGTTCTTGTGAAACAAAACTGAGTGCCTTGGAGTTGACGTGTATGCATGTCCATTGTAGGGCTCAAAGAGAGCATGAATTGCACTGCAGGGAGCTTAAGAGTGGATCTACTTGTATGTAGGCAGAGAAAAGCAGAAAGTAGCCTGAAAAATTATCATGGGGAATATAGGAGAGCAAATCAGAGGTACTAAGGCATAAAGAGGCTAGCCTGGCTTGCAAATAGGTGGGGAGAGTGTTTATGGTGAGGTGTAAAAGCATGGGGGGGGGGAACATGATTGGACTACTGAAGAAACGGCCTAGAGTTACAGAAGGAATTTGGCTGTTGTGAAAGGGGAAAAGGGGTGGGTGCTGAGGCAGTCTGGGGCTGCGCACTCTTGAGGACAGGGGTGTTCTCCCCAGTATGGGGCATCTGCAGGAGAGTGAAATGATTGTGTTTCAGCACTCTTATCATGGTAAGCATTGCTTGCTGTGCAGAAGGAGCGAAAGCAGACCTGAAAAAAACCCAAAACCCAATTGCAGTTATGATATCTTAGAAATGTTACTGTTACTTGAAAGATAGTGAAGGGCAGCAAACAATACTTCATTTAGACTTGTTTCCTCTAACAAATTTGTACTATGTCATCATAGCATAGTTCCTTTGCATCTCCTTACTACGTTACATGGTCTGTTAAGAGTGTCAAAGCACTTGATCTTTGAGAGTGGAGGTGTTAAGCACACCATGCTGCACAAGGCACAGCCAGAAAGAGAAAGACTAGCTGGATGTTCTGACTTAGTTTTTAAGTGATCTGTTCTTATTTTTGGAGGACCTCTCTATGTTCTATTGTTCTCCTAACTCTGGCAGTGTGTGGGCTGCAACCCTGAAAATAATGCGTAAATAGCCAGCCTAGCTCTTAGCTTTTAGGGGTTACTGAAAGTTAGGAAGAGGGAATTCATGAAGACCTGAAATGAGCTTCAAAATGCCACAAAAGCTGTTAAACTTCTTTTTTGGTTTCAGAGGAAATATTTACATGTATTTGTAAATGGTTATTGGCAACTTTTGAGTTCAAAGAGTATTTCCCTTTGTGTATGATACTTGTAGCCAACGTGTCTGTGGAGAAATCTTGATTTGAATAGATTAGAATATCAGAATTCTACAAATTTATGCTTTTATTAGGAGATTTACCTATTTAACAGGTTAATGGAGAAAAGTTCAGCATACTTTTTATTCAAAGCTCTAGACAGGAAATGTACTGCCCAATATATTAAAAATACATTGTTATAAAAGTAACTACACTATTGTATTTAACTTACTAGTGCTAAAATATCACAAGTATCTCAGCTGCTGGTGAGGATGTAAGTTTGCTCCTGAATGCAGTGCCTCCTTGAGCCCTGGTAGCTCCTTACTCCTTCCCCACCTCATTTGAGCTCTCGTAGCCCTTGTGTGCCACCCTTTCCATTGTCAAAAGCACATATTTAGGTAGCTTCACAGTGAACTGAATCAAACAATAGGCCTTTGTTTATTCCTTGTGGGGCTATTTTTTGGCTGGACCAGTTCCCTGCTGTGCTTTCCTCTCCAGCTCTATGTCAGATTTAGTGCTAGCACAATAGAAAGGGTGACTTGAGGGGAGAAATAAGTGGCTGTGAGAGGGCTCCTTTGCTTAAACCAGCTGTGCCAGCACTCAAAGCACATCCTGAGTTTAACTTGGTCTCTGTCTCCCCCAAGCATTCTCGTGGAAGCTGAACTCCTACATTCATCTCCTGTTTCCTGATAAGGAAAAAAGGCAGCCCAGCCTCTTATGTACAAATGAGACACGACTATGCTATCTGCCTTCTTTACAAGAACTGGAAACCTTCCTGTGTTCAGTTCATCCCTCAAATATGCTCTGGAGCTTTCTTAATCTTTCTTGAAACAAGACTCTGTGGCATTCCACACTACTAGGTTCGTGTAGTTGGCCTGGCCTAGACCAGGAGCGAGCTGGGCCCCTTGTCCAGCCAAACACCAGGACTGGCTCCCACCTTTCTCTGGTCTTTGTGCCCTCCAGCTGTGGGCCCAGATGCAGCTGTGCTGCTCATACGCTTGGCAGGTGGACCCCCACTCTCCTACTGCTCCATGCCCCTCACCATTCACAACATGCACTTCCCCTGGATCTTGCAATAAGAGGGGCAGTCATCTACTTTCTGAACTAATATTGAAAACTCAGGACAACAATTCCGTAAGGAGATGCTGGCAGTATCTGTTACATCCACATGTGCCTGCTTCTGACTTCTAAGCGATTTCTAATCTGAAAAGCCTGAAAAGGTTAAAAATCAAATACTCGTGATTTCCCTAATTCTCAGCTGGTTTGATGCTTGTCACAGACTTAAAGACCTACAGGACAAAGCATCTCTAATTTCACTTCGTAAAAATCTTTGAAGACTAGAAATTAGGAACATATTTATAAAAGCTGACTTTTCTGTAGTTCTCAGTTTTCTGTGTTTTCTTTCAACTTCCAAAAAACTCCTAAAATACTGCTGTGCAGTGTAGTCTCAAGACGTGTTACTAGGTTGAGATTTTGAAGGGGGGAGATGCCAAGGACATGTTTTATAAATTAAGTGTCTTCTGCCACTTCTACAATTCTGAATTAATTGTGATTCTGTTTTATTTTTTTCATGCAGAAAGACAAATCTTAATTTGGTACAGTGCCACAGAGCTCGTGACTCAGGAGTCAGTTCATCATGATTATAAATATTCAGCCCTGAGACAAACAGCCGATGTTCCTTGTCATGTACTTGAATGATCAGTGACAACTTTACAAGAGAAATGCTACCAGATTTTTCTTTGGGACATTTTTGCCCTCAAATGTCTTGTAGTTTTGGGGTTTTGTTCTGGCTTGGGTTTTGTTTTAAGTCAACAATGAAAACAGTGACGTGCCTCATGCTTTTAGACAAACTATTTTCAGTAATTTGTGCACAGTCCATATATATAAGTAGTTGAAAATATGTTTTTAAAGTTTGTGTTAATATATTCCAGGGAACAGAATTATGAAATGAGAAATAGGCAGATAGTCCAAGGCCAGATTTTGACTAACTGGTTTTGCGTAGCTACCCTGGCACACCTCACCCCAAGAACCTAGAATTTTAGAAGTGGTCAGTTCTTTTCTCTTGCAAGAAAACAGAAAAGCTTTAATCCTTTTCTGGGCCTTCTGGCATAATAAAACCATAGTAAATGTTCCTGCAGCTACAACCACAAGAACAATGCAGCATCTAGCATTTCCTATGGGAGAAAAAAAATTAGCTCTTTCAGAGCTGTTCAAGAACTTCCCTCTCTGATGAAATCCTAGTGTTGCTGTTGTTTTCACTCAAACTCAGCTGTGATTTGCACCAACTGAGATTTTGGGGTGTAGTTTTATTTGGTTGCACATCAGAGATGATCTCAGTACATCTCTGGTTTTGTAAATATCACAAGACTCCTGATAGGGAATGAGAAGACAGCTCTTGGAGGCAGCGTGCGTTGTGGGACATCCACTGGAAATCAGGACTGTCTGCAAGTCCTTGGTTTCACAACCTGTCTGTCAGGGAAAGTGCCACCAGTGTCCGCAATTGCCACTGTCTCTGCAGCACCAGTGTTGCCATCATAAAAGATGTAAAAATCAGCCTTTTCCCATATCTTCTCCTCCACCTCCCTTGATGACAAAGCTGCTATTTAAAAAATTCATCCTTCTGGCTCTTCTATTTGCCTTGTGTTATTTTGAAATGGGAAAATGTGCTTTCTTCCTGTTTTAAAGCAGTGACTAGGACTAAGAATTTGCCTTTTTCAATAGTTCTCACATGTTCAATTGAACCTACGCAACTCAATAATAATCTGTCCTCCCCTTTTTTAGGTAACCATCCCACTGTATTGGGGACAGTCACCAGAGGGACTTCTGCTTCTAACTCCCCAGAAAACGGATGGGAGAAATAGTACAATGTCCTTCTCTCCATGGCAAAAGCCCCAAGACCACAAAAGTTTGTGGAAATGCAGATATGCTGGCTAAAAAAAAAAGGAGTTTGCTGAATACCATAGATTACTTTTGGTTTTGGCAATAGATACACCAGATACTTCTGGTATCAGTTACACTCCTTCCTTTTACACAAGTCATTATGAGAGCATTTATTTAGGATGCTAAAGACAGTGCCTGTTTCCTCCCTGCCTTTGGGGTTCCTCTATTGGTACCTGCTGGTAGAGCCCCAGCTGCCAAACTACGTAGGTCTGGGTTTCTAGCCATTGGTTATTTTAACCACTTACACAAAGTGGAAACAATTTAAGAGATGAAATCTAGAATACCCTCTTTCAGGACAGATAGAGTAGTATTAGAGATGAAATACAGGGTAGGATCCCTTAGAACAGATGAAGAAATTGTCCTAGTATGTCCCACAGCCCAGGAGAGAGCTTGGATCTCTGGGCTGCTCTGCTATCAAGTAGATTAAATACAATTTGTGTACACTTATATATGCTGCCAAACATGACACTGGCACAGTCTGCATGCCTGAAGTATAAGAATGAGCCCCACCTAGTCTGCTTTCAGACAGGGTTGTGTTTCACTTAGATTTTAAAGGCTGTTGCTAACATGGTCAGTTCTGCCAGAAAAGACAGAGATCACGATGATAAATAACTTAGAAACTGAAAAATAAGTTGCTTAATACACAAAAAAATGTTACAGTAATTATTACAGGTCCTTCAACTTTAGTTTGCTGGGCAAAGAGTTAAACAGTTCAAAGGCAGTTTCCTTTGGAGAATGTTTATTTGATCAAGTTCAGTGTGGCTTAGACCCCAAATAGAAATACTAACTTCAAACAGAGCAGTACTATGAAAGTAGGAATAGTCTGTGGCCTTCCAGACCTCACAGGCTATGTTGGTTTGTTATCCAGAGTCAAAACAAAGATGTGCCTTAAAACACATATACATTAACTCAGTGTATTTCACACACCATAATCTTTGATTTCAGATCTGCTTTTCTCCCCAGTCACTGAGGCTGTGCCAAAGTTACTGAGATCCTGGATGAACTATAGACTGCTCACTAAAATGCCTGTATGGTATGACTGGGTATCAGAGCTATTAGAGAACAGGCTTTAAGTGCTACTGCTCCTGTTTACTAAGCTTGAAGTATTTAATTCTTCAGATTTTGGAGCTGTGCTTATCTTTGCCTCTTGATACCCTTTACGTTGCAGAAAGCAGGGTAAGGAAGAACCCAGTGGGTGCTTCTCTTAAATGGAACCTGGCAGATCTTGTTAGCTGTGGGGTGTTCTTTTTTTATCATTTTTTTTCATCTGTTTGAATCTTAAGACTTTTAGTAAATGTTCTAAGAATGAAAAGGCATTATTAATACATGATGAGATCAATCACATAATGTAACAGTCAAACTGATGCAGAAGCTATTAGTACAGGAACTTGATATCATGCTAAATCTGGAGAGTTATCTTTGATCTATCTCCAGATCCTCCTTTTATTTGTAAACATCCAGCCAATCATAGACTTCCTCTGACTTTTATGAGTGAAAGAAACTGCGTCCTTTGTAATATCTCTGAAGAGCTTTAACTTTGCAGATGTTCACGATTTGTGTGATGGGGAGGTATGAGCTCCATCTGGTGGATAACTGGAAACATGCATATTTCCACTTAAAAAGCTCAAAACGTATCCACAGTTGAGCAGAGTTTACCGTGTGGAGAGTGAAGCAGATCCTCTTGCAGCTGTGCATTCCTTAAACAGCTTCTGTTTTTCAGGGTAGCGAGAGGACTTTAGAGTCTGGGAGGAGGGCACAACATTTTACCTCTAGTCTAGCTTACTGTGGGCTAAAAGCTGTTACCAGTGCCAGCAGTTCTTGGGTGTTCACAGTTCTGCATGTACACCATACCACCACAGTTGGCACTGGTTTACAGTATTTTTGCAGTCTCATCGGAAAAATGTAATTTAATATTCATAGACAACCTACCTTCCCACATTCAGAGGTGGTCCCACACAGCATAGTTGGTGTATTTGGGGGTGGTGGTGTCAAGGAGCTCAGTCACGCCGTGTGAGCTATGTATGATCTGCAAATGAGAGATCTTTGACTGTAAAATGCAGGCCAGCATCTTGATAAACAGCAGTGTTAAACACTGATGCTGCCTGGGGTAATGTAATGTTCACATTCATACTGTAGTTAGAATACCATTTTTTTTTCTCCTTTGTTAGTTTACAGACAAAAAAAAAAAAAAAGGGGCATTTTCTGACCTTTGAGCTGGTCAGGTAAAAGCTACTTCGAGGTAACAGCATCAGTCCAATGAATTCCCCTCAGAGATTTGAAGAAAGTAGTAGGTAGACACATCTACGTGCTGCCAGAACAAGCAGTACTTTGGAGCTAGCAGTTTGCCCAAGACCTGCATGTTCACATCACCCTCCTGTCATGAAACAAAAGTAATTTGTTCCAGGTTGCTTTTTTGCCTACCATGAAGTACATGACACGATACAGAGAGCAAATAGAATATACAGTCAGTTGTGGACCTGGCATATGCTGTGAGGGCCTGGCCACATGTCACACAGGGTATATTATAATGCATGCTGAAGTGCGGAGCACAGCTCCTAAGGCTTTTCTCTCAAAGGTGTGCCAGCAATTTAGCCCTGAGCTGGCCTTGAGCATGCTCTAGCAGGTAAGTAATGCAGACAGCTGATAAACCTGGCTTATGTGCAGCTTTGAAGCTTTTCCTCCTCTGCAGTGTAGACACAACTACTTGGTCCAGGCTGCGACTGTGGCATAGACACAGCAAGTGTAAATTAGCCAGAAGCCGGACAGTTGTGTATTTGTACAACATGATTTACATATCCAGAGAAAGCAGTTGGTGCACCAACAAAAAAACACCAGGGATTGTCTTTAAAAGTTACATCCACGTTTCTAATTTCTAATCTGACTGTTCGTGTCAGATACAGAGCTGCTCCTGTTTGTTATAAATTAGTTTGGTCAAAAGAGATTTATGGGAATTGTAGATGTTTATATCATTTATCTGCATTTATCTGCATTTAATAAAAGAACCCCAAACAACCCACAACCCAAAACCCGGAGGCAAATATGAAGCAGTAATAAGTGTTCCAGAGTAAGAGGGGTTCTAAGCTATGAGAAATCCAGGCTGAGGAGAAGTAACACTCATGCAATTTTTGAGCATCCTCTAAGCTAAGTCATAAACCACTGCTGGAAAGTAAAGAGAAGTTTTTCTTCAGCAAATCTTTAACTGTTTTGCAAATGGAAGGCAAAGGAGAAAAGAACAAACAAAAGCTTCTGGAACGAGGTCAAAACATGGTTGAAGGTTAAATTATGTTTTGTTAGGGTAGGGGTTGAAGGAAATTAACTGTATGGCTTTTAAACAGAGTTCCTGACTGTGGTAGGTGTTCTGAAAAGAAATGAAAGATGGGTATTTGGAGCAAAACCACACCATAGTGAGGTGGGAGGGACCACATCATGCTAGCAAATACAGTACTGGAGTGTGGGCTTCTGACTTTTAATATTTTTCTTGCATTTCTTTTCTGCATGGCAGTAGTGAAATAGGGACTTCTAAGCTTCTGAACAACTGAGAGAACCAGGTTTGGAGAAGACATGAGGAAGAACTGGCCGTCAAAAGATTTCATAAAAACTCAGAACTGCGTGTGCCAGATCTGAATTGGCACCACCTTTCCTTTTTTTGACATACTGCAGCAGTCGCAAAAGGCACCAAACCAGTCAAATTAGAACTTGCAGTAAAAGTTGTGTTGGACTCCTCTCTGTGTGATAAAACTTACCTCCTTGTGACTATTATTTACACCTGTTAAAAACAGATTTGAAGACTCCTTTCATGGAGCAGCCAGCCAAAAGAGGCAGATGCCAAGTGTTAAGGGCTGCACTGAAATGAGTGCAGAATTTACTATTCATGTGCTGGAGTGCTCCTTTTCTGAAATAAGGCTTCTTAGAGTTTCTGTCAAAAACTGCTTAGATTTTTTTTAGTTCAAACATTAGAAGTATATACTTATGTACAATGCTAAACTTATCATGTGTTAAAAAAAGAAAGAAATGAAAAAAAAAGTATGAGGTGAAAAAGAAAAATCTTAAAAGCAGAGGAAGGCGAGGATGGTGAGAAAGATCCAGCTGACCTGATTCCCCTGCTGCCATGATCATCATTTGCAAGCTGAAGCGGACCTTCCATGAAGCACAGTGCATGTATGTGGATAGTAAAGAAATGGCACTCTGGTCTTATTACAAGAATGGTGAAAAAATTTTACCAACAAGGAGATGAGTAAATGTGAAATAATCTTCACAGGGCACAGGGTGCACCCTGTTCTAGATCTAAGCTTTGCAAAACCTGTCTTGAAGAGGAGAATCAGGCATTCATGTTCAGATTTAAGCATTTTTTATGCATTTTTATGCATTTTTTATAATGTTTACAGCTAAATTAATGGGGGGGGGGGGGGGTGGGTGGTAAAAAAGCCCTAACCAAAAAAATAAGGCAGTAAATGTTTCAATTTAGGGCCAGCATGGTTTAAAAAAAATATTAATTTCTTTTGCTTCCCCCAGACAGCAATGGGTCAGATTGAGACATGTAAGCAGACTAAACATGCTGATCTATATTCTGCTATAGTTATGCATACTAATTCTACTCATGACCATAAAAGGATGTTTCATTGTTCAGTATAATTGTTATCTCAAGAAGAGTCTGTCTATAATTTTATATATAATTGGCATAATTTTCATTACTGTTGTTATGAAGTGTGTAAAATACTGTCTGTATTGCAGCTTGTATAGGGCATGTGTCTGTGCTTGCTTTACTCTTTTTGAGTTTATAAAGTTGCTATACAAATGCAAGAAAAGACGTTCAGATATTTTTGAATGTGGTTGCTCAATCTAATTACACAGCCCCCAAACATTTCAGCAGATAGATGTTGAAAGTATCAGCTCTATTAACACATAACACCTTGAACATTAATGTAGGCATTTTAAAAGCCTTCAGTACAATATTGGAATGCTGATGCTTCTTCCCAGTGGCTGTGCTGGAGCAAAGGGGAAGATGGTGACTATCTGGGCAAAGCCAGATCCCACTGGGGATTCTGCAGGGAGAAGGCACAATGTAGCTGGCAAGTCTAATAGAAAATGGGGTGTCCTTGCCATAGAGAACAGGAAGGACCTTTACAGTAAGACCACCATGAAGCAGAGGAGAAAAGGGCATTATGTTTATACCATCACCTAAAGACAGGCCTTCAACAGTATACTTACTATAGGACATCTAGAACAGGCGGTGACTGTTCTGTAACTTAGCGATTATTTGTAGTCTATGTAGAGTAACGCTGAAGACATTCCAGGTTAGTTTTCATCATCTTTAAAGCTTATTCTGTGCTTTGATACAGTATCTCTAATAAAATGTTCTTACAAATCTGCTTATTATTTTCATTTAATTCCATCTGATACCTGAGTTAATAACAGTCCCGACAACAGGGTGAAGTTCCACTTACCACCTGTTTCATCTGCTCCTGCGTTTTTCCCATTCACCTGCTAAGAATGGGAAGAAGGAAAACTGAGATGAGAAAAAAACAAATAATCATAGGAATGAGAAAATAAGAGAAATTTTTACTGCTGCTGCAGTTCAGTTATTACAAACGTTCTTTACACTAAGCATTTAAGTGGATCTGAGCAATTAAATTATACTGATCTCTGAGTATGAAGTATTGGTCTTTGCCTGTGTTTACAGTACACTATTTCCCTTGAGACTTACAATAACTGTAGTTTACAGTTACTGCCAATAATTACAGTATGTTGTTTAACCCCGTTCACACCAGTTCTAAACAAAATGATCTGTTTTCATTTATTCACCCCCTGGACCATGCAGAGTATTCTTTTAATATCTTCAAACAACACCAAGCAGAGTTCGACTTCAACTATACTAGAAGGTAAGATCAGAATTCAGAATAATCCTGGCAAGGTGCAGATATGATCTGAAAACATAAGATGTTACTTAATAGGAACTAGGAACAAGTGCAAGATGGAACCATTAGCTGTGAAAGTAAAGGAACAATTGCTTAATTTCATAGAAGCATACAATGGTTTGGGTTGGAAGGGATCTTAAAGATCATCTAGTTCCAACCCCCATGCCATGGGCAAAGACACCTTCCACTAACCAGGTAACTCCAAGTCCTGTCCAACCTAGCCTTGACCACGTCCAAGGTTGGGGCAGCCACAGCTTCTCTGGGCAACCTATTCCAATGTCTCACCACCCTCACAGTAAAGAAATTCCCAAGATCTCATCTTCAATTTCCATTGAAAATAATAAATGTTTTATTTTGGATCAAATCCTGCAAATTATTCTGGAGCATCATGCTGTTGTAAGTAAGGGTAAAACCTAAATGTCTAAACTGGAGTATAATCTGCTCCTTCAGAACTTCTAAGACATGAGCTAGTAACATCTCCAGTTTTGATCATGCACTTGGAGAGTAAGATACAAGTTGCATGCAGAGAATCCAGAAGAAAACAATGAGAATATCTAGAAGCTGAGAAAATTTTGCCTTTGAACACAGATTGAATGATTTTAGGTCATCTTACAGAAAAGATGATAAAAGGGAAACACGGTTTTTTCATATATATAAAAGAATAAAATCACTTTTTCTCATACCCACAACTGAGAGAGGAAAAAAAATTATCTTAAATTGCAAAAAAGGAGATTTTAGTTAGACACAAAATGAGACTAAATGACTTACTGAGGTCCTTTTCTGATCTGACTCTATTATTACTTGCAAACTACTCCTTTAAAGTTCTTTATTTCTTACTGTCAGTAGAGCTGGCACTGACTGCAAGAAAGGAAAGTAAAGAACTGACTAAAATGCACAGCACACCAGTTCATCTGGTTAGCACTAGTGATACTAACCCCAGCTTTTAATCATGCCTCCGCAACTGTCAGGAGTCTATGTAAATAAATGTGTTTTAAAACCACTTAATTATAAAATAATTATTCCTTGAAACATCAAGCATTAATCAGTGTTGACAACTTCCATGATTTTATTGAGTCTAATCAATCTGAAGCAGCTTAGTTTTTGTTGTGAGATGGTGTAATCAGCTATTTTATTTATTTTTTAAAAAATTAGCTCTGCAGATTACATGGAAAATCCTAAAAGTGTAGTCTGACCACATGCTAAAGATTAAAAAGCCAGAAGGTAGATAAAGCCATGTGTGTTTTTTAAGCTCGTAATTTTAAACTAGGTTTATAATTTTAGGAGATCTGACTCATGATTTTTGAACTTCTGGTTTGGCAATACCAAATTACCCTGCCCTATATTCTGCTGTTCTGAGTATGTCCGTATTAGTGATCATGCAGTTGTGTAACCTGCCAAAACCAAACTGATCATCAGAACTTTTATTTTGTTATTCAGAAACACAAAGGAACACTTATTTAAGAAAAATCATGTCTTCTGGCTGCCTTTCAAATCAACAAGGAACATCTCTGTGCAAAAAGTGGAAGTATGTAAAAAAAAAAGTAACATAAGTTACATGGTTCTCTCCCACATATACAATGATTTTTAATACAGCAGCACCTTGTCAGAAGAATCTTGTCATTTTATATACTGATAGTTCTTGTCTGAGTTCCAGTTACTAGACATATATTCACAAATATAAATGAGATGAAATTTCAGTGATGGAAAGATATTATGGTAAAGTATTCTTCATTCTTAGCACAGCTGTTACTGAAGACTTTCCTGAACTGATTGCTGTATTATAAAATAATTCATTTATCCTCACCAATACAATCTGATTTATGCAATATTCTGGATAGATTTACTAGGGAAATGGATATGAGGCAAATGGATACAAGGGAAATGGATACCAGAATTTAAGGTCTAAGGGCTTCTGATTTTCAAACCTGAACAGATCATCGCATTTTATCATTTTAAGATTCAAGTGGCTGATGTCTGACTGAACTTTAACTTGTATTCCCTCCTATTTTTAGACTACACTGCCTTATGAAATACCAAGATAAAGGCTGAATTCTTAGCTCTGTGCCAGCTACTGAACTCTTGCTTCATTGAAGAATCTAAATACCACCTTCATTTCTGGCTGGGTGGTGTAATGGAGAAGATCCTACAGCACATTACATAATGCTGCCAAACAGGACTCATGGGTGTGTTATTGATCCTAAACACAAATAAATGGGTAAGAGGCCTTCTACTTTCAGAGGTGCCAACTTGCCGTTCTGAAAGTTACTAGGAAAATATGGCTTGCACGTTCAGGGTGGGAGAATAACAGCAAATGTTTTGTGAAAGGGAAAATCAGACTTGTGCTGAAGTCCTCACCATAAGCTCACTCTTTAATTTCTGAACCAGTCTGTTTAGCTCACCTATAACATAACTGCATGTGAAGCAACATAAAAGAAAATCATGTGGCTCTTCCCATATGAGAGTATGACAGCATAGATGAGTTGGTCCACAAATTGTTCAAAAAGTCTTAGAGAACTGCTGACAAAAAGGCTTGTAATAGCTCTGCTGAGAAAAGGGAATAAGTTTAATGATGTTTTGGCGGTTGCTCCCTCTAGTTAGACAGGACTTTCTCTAAGGACATTGTTAAGAGATGAGAGGTGATGGCAAGAACATCACATGAACTTCTGATTAGGAACAACAGCTTAAAGAGCAGCTCAGACCTGTACATATCGTTGTACGAGAAGAAAACAGCACCTATGTGCTCAACTGGAAAAGAAGTATTTCTGCAACAAGCTAAATGAAATATTTGGTAGCCTGAGTCTACAGACCTTTTGATTTTTCCTGAGACAGACAACAAGTGTGTCATTTACACCATAAGAATTAAAATTCCTCCAAGATCTTTCCCCCAAATTTACTACAGCAAAACAACAATTCAAATGATGAAATAAATAGGACTGAGGGAGTGCTATCAGGATAAGCAGTAAACCCAGTCAATGCAAACAGCTCTTTAACAGGTTATCAGCACATCTGGGATATCAGCACATCTGGGTATCAGTACAGCCATATCAGGGCCATACTAGTTACTGGGCCAAGCAAACCCCAAGCAAGTTTTGTCTGGAGCTGTTGTATGTATTTTGTGCCTGAGCTGATAAAACATATATTAAAAAGCTTTAGGCCAAAATTAATGAAATGTCACTTCTAAATCTGATAAAAACCTGACTGATTACAGCTACACTTAAAAGGGGAATCAAATTAATTTTGCTGCAAAGACTGGTTATTGTGCTAATCGATATTGTATTATTTCTTAGCTCTCTCCATCTCTGTTTCTGTACACACCTTTTTTGAGGCAGGAATCCTCTTTTTACTCGGAAATAACATGATCTGAGTTTGTACTGCAGCTATCAAAACAGGGTTCTTGTGCATTACTAGTGCTCCTACGGGACAATCCTCATAAAGACACAAATAATAAATAATACCAACTTTTCAGCTGAAACGGAATTTATTAACCACCTCTCTATATTGCTCTGGCATTTCTCCTCTCTCCACACGACACAATCGACAGAATGAAGTAGCAGTGAATTACAGGAAGAGATAGCTTGGTGATGAATCAGTCACTGGTCTAACTATAAGAGAAACCGACACCCTTCCCATCAAAGAAATATGCATACCGTATATACAGAGCAGCTCCTGTTGGAGGCAGGGAGAGCGGACTGTTTCCATTTTCCACTGACTTACTCGGATTTCCCCGAGGTCAGAATCTGCGTGAAAAAAAGACCAGGATCTGTGGGAGAATTATCGTTACTTAAACATGTACAGTATTTACTGTCAGAAACTGCAGCTCTTCCATCTCAAAACTACATACACACATACCACACAAAAGAGGCGGAATCTTCATGTCTTGCAAAAAGGTTTTGAAACACGCACTAATCGCAACAAGGATGTTTCTGAACGGGAGTCGGAGTTATCTATAATAACTGCGTGAAAACAAACCAGGCTGGGAAAAGCTGTCACGTATTTTCTATGAGGGCTGCTAGAGCGTAATGCTGAAGGCTGGGGACAAAATCAGTGATGATTTAAGCGTACAGCGTATTTAATCCTTCTCTCACGAAACCCGTGAAGTCTGTGGGTGGCAGACTTTTAGCCGCACTTTTAAAGCAGCTATCATAAAGGAGCTACTCACTAAGCCCTCGGAGGGAAAAAAAAAGAACTCGGTGTGGTTATTTTGCTCTCCTTACTGGAATATTTTGAAGCGTTTGTCTCAAAGCAGGCAAGAGTAATTTGGAGGAAGCACAGCAGCGCATTTTCATGTGTAATAGATTTCCATCAAAGCACTTTCCCAGCTCCGAGTTAACAGCTTCATAGCTTTTGCTAAATGTAGGCGTGACGACATTCTGCATTAGCACAACAGAAAAAAATTTGGAGGCGTTTCAAGAATGGTCACCACGCAGAAACACGCAGCAACAAGGGCTTCCTTCTTTCCATGTTTGCCTCCCGGTACCGGGACCCGCCATCTCGGCAGCACCCACAAGCCGTGACTGACCCCCGACTGCGCCCGTACAACGGGAGGGGAGAGCCCGCCCGGGCGGGTGTGTGCGCGGAGAGCCGTGAGCCGAAACCGCGGCCGAAATAAGGCTAAAAACCGCCTCAGCCTTCGCTTGCTGCGGGACCTTCCCTCTGCCATAGCGGGAGGGCGACGAGCCACCGGCTCTGCGGAGAGGTCTCCTCAGGCTGCCGGCGCCTCAGCCCTGGCCCCACCGGGGTGGCGGCGACAGGGCGGACACGGCTCGGCTGCCGTTTGGCACTGACAAGCCGCGGGTGTGTGTGTGTGGGGGGGACTGGACGGAGAGAGGAGGGTGCGTGCAGAAAGCTGAACTTCTGTCTCCTCGCGACCAAATAAGGGTAAATTCCCCCTCAGCTTGCGGCCGGCTGCGACATAACCACAGCGCTGAAGCACACCCGGGTGGAGCGGCCACGCTCCTCCCTCACGCCACTGTCCTCACGGGGACGGGCAGGCGAGTCGCATAGCGACCAGCCCGCGTACCCCTCCCGGCCGCGAACGTCCCGACCGCCATTGGGTGTCGGTGCTGTCAATCACCAGCCCCGCTTCGGACGTCGACGGGAACCTTCTCGCAATGTTTGCGGCGGGGGCGGGGCCAGTGCCAAGCGCGTGTGGTGATTGGTGGAGAGCTATGGCGCAGGCTGCAAGCCCAGACGGATCGAGAAGGAGCAGGAAGAAGGGGTTCGTCTGGTAGCGGTAAGGGCTGGGCTGGCGGGTGGGAACCACGGCTCTGATTGGCCACGGAGTAGGAGGCGGGTACTCTCCGGTAATTCTCAGAGGCGATTGGTCGGTGGCGGCGGGCGGGTGTCCAGATTGGCCATCAGGGTTCTGGCAGGTTCCAGAAGACGGCCCAGCCGGCTATAAAGTGTGCGGCAGCGGCAGCGGGCCGGCACATCGCGCCGCGGAGAGCAGTGAGAGCGGGTGGCGGGAGCGGCCAGCTTGGGTTAGTGGCTGATCAGAACAACCTGACATCATGTCTGCCAAAGGGCCGGCAATCGGCATCGACCTGGGAACCACGTACTCCTGCGTGGGTGTCTTCCAGCATGGCAAAGTGGAGATCATCGCCAACGACCAAGGGAATCGAACCACACCCAGCTATGTGGCCTTCACTGATACAGAGCGCCTCATCGGTGATGCAGCCAAGAACCAGGTGGCTATGAACCCTACCAACACCATCTTTGATGCTAAGCGCCTCATCGGCCGCAAGTATGATGACCCCACGGTGCAGTCGGATATGAAGCACTGGCCCTTTCGTGTGGTGAACGATAGTGGCAAGCCCAAGGTCCAAGTGGAGTACAAGGGTGAGATGAAGACTTTCTTTCCAGAGGAGATCAGCTCTATGGTCCTAACCAAGATGAAGGAGATTGCCGAGGCCTATTTGGGGCGCAAAGTGCAGAATGCTGTCATTACAGTGCCTGCTTACTTCAATGACTCCCAGCGCCAGGCCACCAAAGATGCTGGCACCATCACTGGCCTTAATGTGATGCGTATCATCAATGAGCCCACAGCAGCTGCTATAGCCTATGGCTTGGACAAGAAAGGTACTCGAGCTGGTGAGAAGAATGTGCTCATCTTTGACTTGGGAGGGGGTACTTTTGATGTGTCCATCCTTACCATTGAGGATGGAATCTTTGAGGTGAAGTCCACAGCTGGTGACACCCATCTGGGTGGGGAGGACTTTGACAACCGCATGGTGAACCATTTTGTGGAAGAATTCAAGCGTAAACACAAACGTGACATTGCTGGCAACAAGCGTGCAGTGAGGAGGCTGCGTACAGCTTGCGAGAGGGCAAAGCGCACCCTCAGCTCTTCCACACAAGCTAGTATTGAGATTGATTCCCTCTTCGAGGGTATTGACTTCTACACCTCTATTACCCGTGCCCGCTTTGAGGAGCTCAATGCAGATCTTTTCCGTGGCACCCTGGAGCCGGTGGAGAAGGCTCTGCGTGATGCCAAGCTAGACAAAGGCCAGATCCAAGAGATCGTGCTGGTGGGTGGCTCTACCCGTATCCCCAAGATCCAGAAGCTGCTACAGGACTTCTTCAATGGCAAAGAGCTCAACAAAAGCATCAATCCTGATGAGGCTGTTGCTTACGGTGCTGCAGTGCAAGCAGCTATCCTCATGGGAGACAAGTCTGAGAATGTGCAGGATCTGCTGCTGTTGGATGTCACCCCTCTGTCCCTGGGCATTGAGACAGCTGGTGGAGTGATGACTGCTCTCATCAAGCGCAACACCACCATTCCCACCAAACAAACTCAGACCTTCACCACCTATTCAGACAACCAGAGTAGTGTCCTGGTCCAGGTATATGAGGGTGAGAGAGCTATGACGAAGGACAACAACTTGTTAGGCAAGTTTGATCTAACGGGCATCCCCCCAGCGCCCCGTGGAGTCCCCCAGATCGAGGTCACTTTTGATATCGATGCCAATGGTATTCTGAATGTCAGTGCTGTGGACAAGAGCACGGGTAAGGAGAACAAGATCACCATCACCAATGACAAGGGTCGCCTTAGCAAGGATGACATTGACCGTATGGTGCAAGAAGCAGAGAAATACAAAGCAGAGGATGAAGCTAACAGAGATCGGGTGTCTGCCAAGAACTCCCTCGAGTCCTACACTTACAACATGAAGCAGACAGTGGAGGATGAGAAGCTGAAGGGAAAGATAAGTGACCAGGACAAACAGAAAGTGCTCGACAAGTGCCGGGAGGTGGTCTCGTGGCTCGATCGCAACCAGATGGCTGAGAAGGAAGAGTATGAGCACAAACAGAAAGAGCTGGAGAAACTCTGCAACCCGATCGTCACAAAATTGTACCAGGGGGCTGGAGGTGCCGGGGCAGGTGGATCCGGTGGCCCAACTATTGAAGAAGTAGATTAAAGAGTACTGAAATATAGACTGGTTAATGGACAGTCACTCCATTCTTTGCTTTGTTTCGTTTTTTTCTAACCTTTAAGGAAAACGTCCTTGCCGATAACAGAGTTTATTCTGTTGGGTGTGTATAAAAGCAGATCTGTCAGCTTGGTTTTGATAAAAGGGAAGGCACATCCTGCTTTATAAGGTTAGTAATAGACAAGTTTTGTTAATTCAGATACAGCTGTTTGTATTCTGGATGTTTGTCTCTGTTTAAGTGTCTCTTCTACAGTAACCACTTGACTGTTGCAGCTGACAAGTTTCAAGTTATGCATGAGAATCTTTACAGAAGATAAAAATATATGCCAAATTCAGCTTCTGGAAATTTTGGTAATAAATAAAACTTATTTAAAGCATAAACTTATCTTTTCCTCTCTGTGAAGGGACAGTAGTGGGGTAGGTGTGGGAGGCGTGTGTGGGGGAGACCTTCCTGGTGGTGTCTGCAGCCCCTGAGCTCTTGCACCCAGAAAGGTGCTGGGAGCAGAAAGTGAGTAAAGTGGCTGCTGTGGTGGGATGGGGGGTGGCAGCTCGCTGGAACAGAGCACACCCTGGGGAGGGCAAAGTTACCCCAAGTAGGGGATGTTTTCGGGCAGGACCTGCTCTTCAGCCACAGCTTGTGGTGTGGGTGGCAGGACCCAGCCCAGCTGCTCCAGCTCTGGAAACGCACAGGTAAATGCTGTGTTGCTCTCGTTGAAAGCAAGCAGTGGGGAAATAAATATAACAAAACCAGTCGTGCTTGGCAGGCGCTGGGCTCGATAAAACAGAGATGGGTTTGTGGTGAGCTTTTGTGTTGTTATAGAGTTATTTTTGGGTTGCTAGTGTGCAAGCTGAGCCTATAGAATGTGTTCGGTTTTTTGTTTGTGGGGCTGGTTTTTCCACCCCTGCCACTCTGTTACAGTGCTGCCAAGGACACCCTGAGAGCTGGGAGTGCTGAACAGGGAGCTGAGACGCTGAACTTGATGGAACAGGCAAAATTTGTAGTAGTTAAACTTGTCTGGCTTTACTACAAGCCGTCTCCAGAGCTCTTCATTTGTTTAAGAAAGCAAAAAACATGCAGTGTTTAGACTCTGAGGAGCTGCAAATTAATGAGCTCTAATGGAGGAGTCTGATGACATGCACATTTTTTGACTGGCTTGTCCTTTAAGGGAAAAAACCGCAGAGCAGTGGGCAGCCGAAGGCAGTCATCTGCTGTGTTTTGGTTTGTTTGCTCGGTTGTAAGAGGGAGTGTTGGGGTGCTGGGAAGCACGGCGGCTCTGTCCTGGCTCCCTGTGCTGCAAGGAAGGTTGAGGACTTCAGTTTCTTCAGCTTGTAGCTGGTGTGTGTATATGTACATGAAAAGTCTATAAAAATACTTTGTGATAAAAAGCTGACAAACGTGATTGGTGTTTTATAGTCAGCAGAGATGTAAGACTCTGGTTTACTATGTGAATTTTTCTTTGCCTGTTTGCCAGGGCACTGACTGTGGGCTTTTCTTCACTGGCTACTGAAGGGGGTTCCAGTAGCTGCCATGGAGGAGTGTGAGGCTTGTTAAAAGCTTGTATGATCAGCTGTTGTCACAAGTGATTCAAACCCACTTCAACTTTATTGAACGGTTCATAGTGAAATGGCTGTGCCATTGTTTAGAGATCTGAGAAGTCACAGCAACTTCAGAGCCTGTAGTGAAATATTGACAGGCTGTAATGTAAAGTACTTTCGGTGTTGATGTGCATGGCATCTTGCTGGCAATCACCCTCTTGATTTCCAGGCTGAGGTATACAGGATCCCTGAGAATGAGACGATAGAATGAGTTTTAAGTTTTATTTTTTTTTTTAGTAATAGGTATGTATGCTTATGAATAGAGCAGATGATCTGTAAGTGAAAAGCTCTTGCTGCAAACGGTCATGCTTTGCTAGATACACTCTTCCTGACTGCAATCCCACTACTATGGGGCAATAGTAACGATTAGGTAGCATTCAGGTTTGTTGAAAATGTAGGTGAACTTTTTTTTTCCTACTAACTGACTGGTAATTGCCCTTGCCACATAGTTTCCTTTACTTTTCAGCCCTTGCTGTGCATTCCTCAGCGTTGCTGCCCAGTTACTAAATGCAATTTTGTTGTTTTTCCCAAACATCTCTTCAAGTGTGTTGCAGAGCTGCTGTAGCTAAATGCATACAGCAGATGGTTTGTCACAAGCCTGTGCTGTCATCTGTCCTTTCTCTCAGCTTGGCTACTGCTGCTCTGTGCCTGTTGGTGGTGGGGCAGGCAGGGAGCAACAGAGACCACGGAAGTGTAGTCCCTGTCCAGATGGTTAAAATACCCCAGGGGCTGAGGGCATGAGCAGGTTAACAGTGGAGTAATTGTGTACATATGTATATATGTGTGTGTGTATATATATTTATTTATTTATTTTCCCCTTGGAAAGGGGTATTTTTTAGTGTGGACACAGATGGACTGTGTGCGGGATATGCGAAAGATGAGAAACTTCTGCTGAGTTACATGACTGGAAAAGGATTTAAGTCCTGAGGCACAAAGTAGCCTTACAAATATGTGAGCAAGCCCCTAAAATGCAAATGGCAGGAAACTTGAAGGGCTCAGAGCTAGATTCCTTGCATTCATTCACTTAGTTTATAAACCCAAGAATAACTCTGAATTGTTTTTCAGTATATTGTACTTACCATAACATGAGCTCTGATCCTATTAGTTGAAACTTCCCATAGACTTGCTGGGACTACATTTCCCCCCCTCCCCTCCAAGTTTTCTTAAAGGAATAAAGTAAATGTCAGAGGGGAAAATGCTGCTCTGCGTTTGCAAATAGCTGTATTTGGTGAGTACACATAGTTCTGGGGAGCAGTTGCACATTTCAAATGAATTTGGCAAAGCCAGGAAAACAATCTTGTCTAAAATCTGCAGTTTCATTGCTTCTGTGCTCTGCGTCTCTCATCCTTTGTACTGTCCTGACTCACCAGGAAAGCCAGCGTCTTCTGTCAAAACCATGGGCCTGGGTTTCTGAACTTGCTTATTCTTAAACAGGGCTGTGCAAAGGACCAAGCCCATAGGAAGGATATAAAGTGATTATAACTTTGTAACTCCTTATATTTGCTGATTGAATTTGTATGGATGGTATTATTTCATATAGAAGAACACCTGTAGCATTAATACTGGAGAATTTAATCACCCAAATTAAAACCTTAGGCGCCTTAGCGCCTTACTTACGGTGCATCCAGGTGTGGAGCAATGCAAAGCAATCACTCCTGTGTGTGATGCAGGTCACCCTGCAATTCCCTACCCTCACATTGCAGGGGAGTGGGAAGAGCCAAGGAAAGACAAAGCCCAAAAGCATTACTGCAGCAACGTGCCATGTGAGAGGTCTTGGAGGGAGCTGAGGACAAGAGAGGTGTCTGGGGGCAACCCATCTGGGAGCTGGAACGCTGAGACGTGTTTGGGCAGGCTGCGTCCAGCCAGCCGCCTGGGTGAGTCAGCCCCATGCCCTGCCGCCTCCAGAGCGTCTGTTTGAAGTTTGCACACAGGATTTAGCAGACAGGCTGCAGCCCTGCTCATCCCTTGTGATACTATCTTAAGGGCAGGAATGAATATATCCTGGCTGCCTTCCTTTTATCTCTCGGGAGACACGGGATAGGGCCCTGCAGGTTGGGCAGCCTTTGTCTTGGGAGCTGCCTGTCATTTATTTGAGAGGTTCTCCTTGAAGAGTTGGGGCACTGTGGGGCACAGCCATGGGGTGACAACTTTGAAGGAGATGTGGCATCTTAGCGCTGCACCAGAAATTTTGTCTTCTCCATTTGTGAGCCACTCCAAGAGATACATACGAGGAACAGCAAAAAGAAAGGAAATGTTCAGGGAATTCACGTTTCCAGTCTCTGCACTTATGCTAAATGCAAGGCATCATGTTAAAAAGTCTCTTAGATTCAGAGTTAGGACATGGTATATTTTAAAGTTCTTTTTTTTTTTTTTTTCAGTCTTGTCTGTGCATTGCATTTCAAGGTCTACTTATTTAAAATGAATTTCAGGTCTCCTCTTTTGCCTTCTTCCTGCCATGAGTTTCCCTTACTGTGTCCCTTTAGAAAGCACACAGTGGTCTAATATCTGCCTCCATCACAGCCACTGTACCTTGGCACATGGGAATTCTGTGATGTTAAACCAACAAAGCATGTGGATGCTCTTACAGCAGCTAAATTATGCTCTGCAGTTGTTCATCACAAGAAAGTTATAACCCCTCCCTACCCCGCAGCAAAACAAGTTATGCTAGTAAAGCTGCTTTAGCACACCTATGTGGGTCAGGTATCACATCTCTCCTCCACTCTCATCCAGGTATTTATGCAGGCAGAAGCCTATAGCATAGACCTGCCTCTAGAGTAGATTTTGCTTGCAGCAGCATGGTGATTATATAGTTGGGCAGGCCAGCATTTCCAGATGCAACAACATATTTCACTTCCACATATGAAACAGCAGTATTAAAAACCCATGATCCACCCTTGCATGACCCATTTGCCTTTACTCTCTCCTGCATTAGTAGGGTGTAGACATAGACAAGCTGGTTCCTCTTGTCATCCCAACAACAGCATGAGCCAGGAATTTCAGAGAGGAGGTGAATTTCCCTTTAAGAGCCACCATGTTTCTTTTAAGGAAAATCAGTAGCAGTATAGGAAATTTTTGTTCCTTTTCTGTTGCTGAAGACACACTCTCCCATCAATTCAGGACTTGGTTTAGTGTGTGTTGGCCAATGCAAAGTTGACAGATAGCTGGTATATCCTGGACCAAGCAGAGTAAGGTCATTCTTGCTTCTGCTTGGGTAGCAGTTAGCAGCACCTGTATACCCTATCTGTTGGAGCAGTTCAAAATTTTGCTGCTCCAAATGATTGCAGGTCAGCAGTTAAAAACCTATTTTTAATAGGATTGAAGAACAAAAAGACTTCTAGCAGTGCCAATGCTATCTGTTTCAGGCAGCACTCTAGATAAAAAAATGGATTTAGGGTCTTGGTTGTCTTGCTATTCACTGGCAAGCATAATGAAATATTTAAAGTCAATCCCTGTACAAGCTGGTGCATGGCTGAACTGACACTCTAGCAATCGCGTCATAGCTGAACACAGCATTATTGTTTTTCCAGGCTGTATCTAAAAATGTAAGCTTATTTTTATCAAAACCACATTTATCTCTCATTTGGCAGAATCCTTTCCCTGCTGCAGATCTCATTCACAACATGTTTGCAAATGTACCAACACAGCCTGGTTAAAGAGAATTGATGCTAGCAAGTCCTTAGTCCTATCCCCAGCACTGCAGGTGGAGGCTAACTAAACTAAAAATTCCAATAAGCCAATAAATTCTGTAACAAATTAAAACCAAAAGTGAAGAAGTTTCCTGCAAAAACTACCTTCAAAGCTTGTAGAGCTGAATAGAGAAGATCTTGCCTATAGTACTTCTATATTAAGTTTTCACTTGTTTTCCTAATTCTGTAGCATGTAGATGGTTATCTTATCCTACACCAGAACTAGAAAATAGGCTATGACATTTTTGTTAAGCTTCATCGATTTCTGAGTACTTCAGAATACAGAATCAAAGTAAAAGTTTTGAAAATACCTACTGAGCATGAGGTACATTTGAATACGTCGGCCTTTCTGTTAGAGGCATGTTAATAACAAAAGGTTGATTACTGGGGGCACAAGGCAAATGCCTAGCTGTATGAAAACAGCTGACAACTGCTAATGTTCAGTAATCTCATCTGATAAACCAATGCAGAGGGAGTAATTGCATAAGGATTTCAGTAAAAGAATGTGCAGCTGGTTTTTCTGGCTTTCCAAAAGCAGCCTGCGTTCCTGTAAGTGGTGCTAGGCAATCACTGCCTCCTGATTTCCCTTAAACCTGGGCTCGGTAGCTATGGCTGCCTTTGCGTATCAAATACCTTTAGCCAGTTTGTGGCTGTGAGTGTAGCCACCACTGAATGTGGCATATAACCAGGCCACAGGGCTCTGAATCTACAGCAAGGTTAATGCTGGTGTCCCAGGAAGACAGGATGTGAGTTGGACACAGTATCTCTCCAGGACTTACAGTGCAGCTGTCTAACTACCCTTTGCTGTGCATGGTCCAAGGAATGGGACTGAGACACAGCAGTGCTGATACGTGAAAACAGTGCAAATTGCTGAAACCAAGGAATTTTGAGCTTCAATTTTTCACAAATCTGAAGTGAAAAAACATACTGGTGTTCACAGTATCATGCCTGAGGACATTATTTATTCCATTCATATAGCATGATCCTGTTTCTAATGAGCAGGCAGAAGTACTTGGCAGGTAAATGGTGTAGTCATGGACTAAGAATTAGTTACTGTGAAATTGAATTCTGCATTTGTGTTTCTAATACAAACAGTAGGGCACACACACAGAGTCTAATATGCCCAGAGAAACCAGGCCTGTCATTTAACTGACCCTGGGAAAAGAGGAGGAAATTAATGCGGTGGGTATGGAAGACAGACCTGACACAGCAAGAAGAAACAAGAGGCAGAAAAGGAGTGAGTGGCTGGCTGGTGAGTCAGTGATAATTTTGTTGAGTTTATTCCTGTGTTTATTTTCTGGGTGTGATATCCAACTGAAACATCAGATGTACTTAAAGAATGGATGTGTTCACATACTGTTGAGTGTTCCCAGCTACTGAGATGCACATGGACACACAAACATGACAGCATTAAAAGAAGCCTATTACTGTCAGTTGTTCAGAATTATGACCATCAGAACAAGCTGATTTCTTGCCTGTTTAGTGTTTGTGCTTTAGAACCCAGTTTTTAATTATGCAGTAATAGCTTCTCTTTCTTTTTTCTTCTGTAGGGCACCTGCCTCAGACAGTGCACACACAATGAGCAGCGTGTGCTCAAAGAAACTTATACTTCCCAGTACAATTTACACCCTGTTTTCTGTGTGCTTTCCAGCCTTGGCTCTGGAGAAGAGTTATCGCTTAGGAGGTTGCCTGTGGAGGTCATCACCATTACATCTCAAGTGCTTCACAATATTATCAGTTCAGTTTTCACCTCTGAGATGTGCTTAATTCCCACAGAAAGACGGTGATAAATCAGTGAAAGCCGGACACCACATGTCTGTTACATGGTCTTCCCTGGAGATGGCAAAGAGCTTTTTTTCAGACAGCTTACTATTAAATGCTTTTTAAGGCTGTTCAAAGCAGAGTTCCCACTGGCTTCTGTCACAGCTGTGGGTACTGAGTCCTGCATTTCAGAATTCCACAAAGCCAAGCCATTTGCTCAGAAAGAAAAGAGCATGCAAATAATTGTCATTAGGGTTGAATGCAGGTTGGAGTGATTTGCCTGGCATTCTGTGACTGAAGCCCATGTGGAAATCAGTTTCCATGTAGCCTTCAACTGCTTCAACTTTCATACCTTAATTCCACTTCCAGTCTTCTGGCTCACTCCTTTTAGAGCTTCCAACTCTTGCAACAGCGGAAGCAGGGATCCAACAGACACTAATCTCCTTTGCCACACAATGCCAAGCTTCTAATCCTTTTTCAAGACTGATACCCATTTGGACAATCAGCATGGGTGGGATGCATGATGCTCACCTCTGCAGCCTTAGCTCATGAAATACTTGGGCTGTTCTCCTGTTCTCCTCCAGCAAACACTTGGTGAAGGGTAGTACAGTGCTGCTTCTGAGTATCCCGAGTCTCCTGCCCTAGTAATTCAGTCAGTCTTGGGGTTCCCCCTGAAACTGTTGCGTGTCCTAGTCCATGTGCTGGGCCAGAGCCAATTCTGTCCCACTCTCCATAAATCCCTGCTGGATTTGTCTTAATTTTCCCCTAGTTCACCTGTCTGCTGCCCTGATTCCCAGGCCTTCCCTGCCTGCCTAATCAGCTCTGTCTTTAGCTCTCAGCCCCAGCCTTTCCCTTCACAGTTGTTCTCCCTGTAGGTAGTTCTGAGTCTTAGTATCTCCCTATCTTTAGTCTGGGCTTTTTGTGACAATTTTCTCCCAACATTAGTCCAGGGCGAAGGCTTGTCTCCTCTGCCTCCTGTGCTGTGAATGTTAACATAGGTAGCCCAGGTATCTGCAACTCCGCCTTTACTTTTGCCAGTCCTTTTGGCTCTACTTCTGCTGGAGCCAAGATGGGATAATGGTCTTCTGAGGCTGATGACAGCCCTACTCTACACATATGAGTCAACAAGCAACCAGTTCCATACCTTCCCTTTCCCCTGGTGGGGAGCCCATTTCTTATAGTGTTGCCTGGCTGCCATGGGTGAGATCTGAGGTCGTTTCTAAACCTGCTTCTCTCATCTTCTTAAATATGTAACTTGGCTGCCAAGTCATGGATATATACTTGGCAGCCTGCGATAGCAACTGGAAACAAAACATACACAATACAACTGGCAAGAAAAAAAAACAGAGAAGAAAGAGATGAGATGGCTGTAGAGGACAGAGCCAGAGCTGAATTTCCAGGCTGATCTGAGATTTTTGCTTATCTATCCATGGGCTGACTGTTTGCATGAATAAACCTTTAAAGAGTACCTGTAGGAGAATAGTTGCAGTGTTTGGAGGGCTGTGGAAATGGGGGTAAGTTAGGGACAAGTTATTTTAAAGAAATTTTCTTTCCCCATTTGTTTTTCCATCACAAACATCTCAGAAACTATTGCAAAAATGAATGCCAACCTTAAGAGCTGAAAGCACAGGATATGTTCCTTCTGTCTTACTGAACTGACTTCTCTAAAAGTTCTAGGTCAGGTATTTTCATCTCTTCAAAGTATATACTGGCCTAGTGCAGCTATACTAACAAAATCTTCCTAGATTATGGCTGGTTTTCACCTTATAGCTGACCTGATGTACTGAAAAGTGTGGTCCTCCCTGTCCCCTTGTCTTTATCTGCATCTCTACTGGCCCTTCTTTGACTGCACCATGAGCTGATGTAAAATGCTAACTCAGCAGAAAGCTTCTAATTTATTTTTGCTGGATTACTATTTTTAACAGTGTAGGGAGCCGCCTTACTGCGGGGACAGAGAAGATAAAGAATCAACACAAGATAAATGTTGTAAAAATTGATGGGAGGGAGCAAGAATGCCTCTTCCGTCAACAACTAGCTATTAGGCTGGCTTAGCTGTAGTGTGAAGCCTCACCCTTTGCCAGGACTTGACTTCTATTGGCAAAATGCTTTTGTCCGTATAACTTGCACTAATTTTGGGTGCGATCTAAGCAGTACCAGTTACATATAACACTGACTCATTGTGAATGACTAGTATGAGAGATTCTCTGCTTGCAAAAGCAAGTGCTTCACAATATCCCAAAGATCAAAACCTCTCCCTCAAAAGCAATCTGCCATAGTGTATGGGAATTATTTCCAGGGGCAACTTGAGCTGGTTGCTTGTGTTGGGACCTGGGTCATGTCACAGACCTGAGACCTTGTAGATATACTTTTGAATCTTGTAAAGTCTGAAACTAAAATATGTTTAACATTCAGAGTGCTGTACAGAGAGCAATGCCTACGGCAGAGGGGCCAGGCACAGCTGCCTTCACTGTTGCTGGTCCTGGGCCAATAACCAGGAATACCTCTGTATCTCCCACCCCTCAAAACCACAGTGAGCCCAGTGAGTGGCTGTGGAGATGCTATTGCATGGAAAGTGCTTAATTTGCCTGTTTGGACTAAAATGCTACCCAAGGAAGCTGCTTAGCAGAGCTGGGAGGGAGCAAAGCACACAAACTGTGAGTCCCAGCCAACAGAGGAGGCTGAAGGGGGACTTGTGTGTTGGGATCTGTGGTTCCTAGGGGACAGAAGGCTGTCACCAGGATACTGCCAGAAACAGTGCCTGCCTTGACCCTTGCTCTGGTGGTCTTCCAGCCAAGCACCATGCTACCTGTGAGTCTCCCCACCTTTCCCAGCTCCATCTTGTTGCTGCTGTTCATGTTTGCCTCTGCGGCAGATCCTGGGGCACATGGGAGGGCTGTATGGGGTGGGCAGGGCAGGGACCTGTCCCACTGCTCCAGCCAGGGAGCACGGCAGTTGGGGACAGCCATTCAGCCATTCGTAATTGTGAGGAGCAGCTGAGCTGTATTTTAAAGACCCAGGAGTGGTATTTCCTCCTTCCTGTGATGTACTGGTAGGCCTTGCTATGCTGTGCTACCACCTTTTCTGTTTTTCTTTTGTGGTTTATAATCCCTTGTGTGTAACATAAAGGTACAGCACCTGCATGGCCCTTTTCATCCAAGAGTTGTAAACCAGTATTAGAGAGCTGGAACTGAAGGCTAGACCACACAAGTTGAAATAACCACTTTTTGTCAAAGGATTAGAGCCATACTTTCCTAATATTCATCTCTGTGGTCTAACCATTACATGGGTTGCTGGCTGCAGAGGTGAAATTATTCTGGTGTCCCATATCCAGCACTCTGCTACCAAATTAGATGGAGCAAAAACTGTGAGAGCCTTGTGCCTGCCTAGCTTAATGGTACCTGGCAGAAAGACTTAGAAAGCCTTAAAGCTTCACTCAATTCAAATTTGTGGGCAGAAGGATTTCAGCAATAAGGGTAATTTTGCTTTAAAGGTGACCTGCAAATAGTAGTTAAGGGTTTGCAAGTCTCTCATGTTAATTAAGAAAGGACTAATATTTCTTATTTATTTCCAGAGCATTTTTTTAATGGATATTTTTTAGAAAAGTATGGATACTGTAAAATGCTCTTACAAGTGGTTTTGTCCAGTGTCCCCTCAACTGTCTATCTGGTGTTTATTTAGACTTCTCAGAATATCAGGAAAATGCATAACATATTCATTTCTCCTGACACTTAGTCTCTACAATTACATAGATATTATTCAATAAAAGCAACAATTAGTTTTTCAATGTGTGTCTCCATTTGATTTCTCAGGCTTTATTGATTCACTGGCAATCAAAGAACTGATGTGCGTTAGCAAACTTTCAATCATTTATTCATAACTTGAAGGACATAAAAAGGATAGACACACGTTTTTCTTTCTTTCGCTGTCAACCTTTAATCTCAGAGAACTTCTGTTCAAATAACTCTTACACAAACAGCATCTGGGTGAAAAGCAAACTGAAGAAAGATAGAAATTGGCCTATGCACAGCGCTTGCATGATAAACACCTCCCTGGGCTGAGAACTTGAGCACAGATTTATGACATGTACTCTCATGTGCTCTTTTTCTTACAGACAGTAAGACCAGGCATGTGGTACTGGAAAGATGATACTAACACCCTTGAATTTGCAAGGTAAGAAAGATGTTTAATTTCAAATTATGCAGGTTTAGGCCTTGATACAGCAGTTCCAAGTAAGGTAAAATCAGTGTCTGATATTTTTTTTACCTGAACATTGATTACAGGACAAATTCTTGCTTCTTTTTTGTTTTTTTTTTTTTTATTGAGACTGAAGCTCCTTAACTGATGATGCTCTATGGCATCATCTTAACAGAGAAAACCAGAAATACACATTTACTTCATACTGCTTTCAAGCTGAACCCACTACAGGGGAATGGCTAAAAGTATGTGGCAAGTCCTGCCATGTGTCAGAATCATGCACAATGCACTTGAATAGCAGTGCTGGATATGAGGGCCAGATGCCACCCTGGGTGTCTATATGTGGAGGTCCACAGACTGATGTTCTCTTTTGCCAGTGTTACATTTGACCCTGTGCAATGGTGAGAGCATCAGAGTACTGCAGACCTTTAGGGAAACCACAGCTCTACAGGGACCAAACTCCACATAACTGTGCTTTGAATGTCTGTGGCAATTGTGGATTAAGACTTTTTCAAGCCATTTAGACCACTGGGGCAGAAAGACCCCAACACTCAAACTATCTCCCTCCTCCTCTCTTCTCAAGTGCAGGGCAGGGAGCATGGTGTAGCACGGCTATGATGGGTCAGTCATGCGCTGCCTGCTGCTGCCGCCTGCCCTGCTGGGCATCTTCCAGACCTTTGTCATGGTGGAACCAGGCTGCTCACCTCTCTATTGGTCACACACTACTGCAGGCACCTCTCATGCTCTGTGTCTCAGCAGCTCCGGCCAGTTTCTCTGTTGGGCTTGAGAACGCTGCTGACTCTGCCCAGTAGCTCTCCAGGGAGAGGTGTGAGCTCCCTGATGACCTCTGCTTGTCTCTACCCTCAAAGATCCCAAATAAAAGCTCTGGAATGGAGCAGTTTACGTGTAAAATCTTCCTAAAGCCACTCGGGACATTGCTTGAGGAGTTCACATGACAGAGTGCATACGGTAGCAGGAGACAGAGCAGGAAGACCCAGGGAAACCCCATTGCTCTTGCTTCTGTATTTTTGAAAGAATGTCTCATCCTGACCTCACCACAACCCAGATGTTTTCTTAGAGGCCAGAGTAGATATAGCTTTGTATCATAGGATGTTGACCTCTTAGTACTGCTGCTAGTAATTTAAACTCATACTAATGCATGCTCATACTCTGTATTTCAGCTCCAGTCCAGCAGCTGAGAAAAACCTCAAAGAAGGAAAAAATACTGTCTTTCAGGAAATATGTGTAAGGACATTAAAGAGGTATTTCAATTTGACTAGCCTAGCTCAAAATGAAACAAGATCATTTGGGTGGGAATATTTTTACTCATTGTCTTAGGATCATGCCTGAACAAAGCACATGAAACAGGAAACCAGCTGTCATTTCAACAGGGTGGATGAGTGGTCTGAACATAAAGACAGAGCCAGACATGCCTGATGTTGAACGCTAGCTCAGGCACTAGCCTGGTATGACTTTGGTAAAGTCATTCAGCATCTTTGTTGCTGTTTCCAGATCACTTAGAATGAGGTAATAATTCTCATCTACTCTAAAGAATATTGTGAGGTAATTAATTCATTTGTGTGAGGCACTTCAAAGATTAAATTATTATTATTATTAATATTAATTTTATAAATTCACAACACAGTATAGCTGACTTTCATCCATTGCTTAAAACCTCTTTGATCTAAATAATATAGTTGCAATTTATTATATTAGCAACTAAACGAGCAACTTCAGACGCAACCTTAGAGGTGAAATGTCCTATTTCCCTCCACATCCCCAGACTGTTTTGTGGTAATAATAGCTGAAAGTTAGTTCAGAATACTTGCCAAACACATTTCACTGCCTGTCCCTTTGAAACTAAGCGCAATAAAGACAGTACATACCAAGGAGATAATCTTAATATTCTCAGACTGGAATTAACACTGTGTCCTTAAATGTTATGTATTGGTCAACCACCAGCGTCTTCCAAGATGATTGCAGTGCAAAGCTCCCTGAAAGAAAGCTGGCTGACAAAGAAGGAAAATTGCATATGATATCCCAGTGGGTACATGAGTATGTGACGTTAGATGATGTCAAATGTGAGTAATTGCTGGTATTTTGTATCAGCAAGGCATCGCCCATACAAGTTAGGGTGCTATTCTACTAACACTAGCAGTTTTTTTTGAGGAAGTATTGCTTTTCTCCTGTGTATGTTTTCAGATGCTGCTTTGCTTTTGAAAGACAAAGATGGGTTACATCACATGTTGTCACTTGAAGTAGTTATGGGGTATGTCATTTAGAGTTTGTTTTGAGAATTATTTGTGTGTAGCTGGTAGGGGAGGGACCAGGGTGTGTGAGAAGTAGAATGTGAAATAACAGAGGTTTAAAATCTCATCTGGAAAGTTCAGTGGAATACCAAATGCATGTTGTCCCCAACATGCAGAGAAATAAACCTATCACCTATTTGAAAGCCTTCCACTCTGTTACCTAAGAGAAGCCAAGAACTTGGGCCCAAATATCCCAAGACTATTATCCATTTTACTCTAAGTTAAATTCCATGTTAGCCAGCACATCTGCAACACTGTGTGCCCCAAGAGTGCTAACATGACTGGGAGTCTGGGCTTCCTTCCTGTCCTGCCGCTGTTCATGTAAGAGCTTCAGGGCTCATTATTTGCTGCTGTCACTTATCAGCATCACTTTTCTATAGGCTATAAGCAAGGAGGCAGCAGGTGGAGCATTATTTCTCAAAGGCATATTCCTGTCATCACCAGGACCATACAGTGGCTACATTGTCATTAACTTAGGAATGCATCTCTAGACCTTGTTGAGCCTTAGTCATACTGTCCTTTCCGAAGGGGAGAGGTGTCTGAGTTGTCTCCCTCTTCCTTTGAAAATGAATGCCACTCTTTCAGTATGTTCAGTGCAGAAAACATTCTTCTGGGAAGTATGTCTAGTAATATCCAATTGAATCCATTATTTATCATGTTTATTGGACTCTATTGGACTCTATAAAAGCCTTCAAAGTCTTAGTTTGAGGTGTAGGGCTGGCTACGAATACATCTTAGCCACATAGCTAATATTTGGTATTATGCAGGCCTGGTAGTGTCTATATCTGTAAATCTGAAGACTTCACAGTGACCTTTCTACCTTTCATTTAGGAACGAGAAACTAGATGACTTCCTCATGGCCCTGCTCTTCTACATATCTTTTTACCTGGAAAAGATTGCCCTGGAAAAGAAATACAGATCCTTGACTTTGTGAGTACAAGACTTCAGGGGTGTAAGTACACAGAGCTTGCCCCAGCAAATTTGGAATCACAGGGCAGTCTTTCATGTCAGAATCAGTGAGAATCTGTGTGTGAACGAGGACTGCTTGCTGTACTGGCCTAGTATATCAAATAGTACAGAGAAAAAGCCCTTGGTCTCACCGTTTATGTCTCCCATACTCTCCAGGACATAGGTTCCTCTGACTATGTAGAGACAGATTTTCTGGAAGGGTTGGAACCCCACTTTGCCCCAGCTTTGCCCTGAGCAGCATGCACTGTTGTTCACATGGCATGGCATCACCGTAATCTCCCTTTCAAGTTGGTGGCAGGATCCAGTGCTTGTTGCAACAGGGTCACCAAATAATGTGGCTTCTCAAGGTAATGCTGCAATTTGAATAAATCATTACTGCTACCACCAATGTTAAATCTGTGTGAGTGCCCTGGATTGAATTACCATCCCTTAATGACATTTCCCAGTATTAACATTAGCATCCAGTCATTTATGCTTGCAATACAAAACAGCAAATAGTCACACCTGAGTCTGCTGGGTGTTAATTTGTGCTTTGGGTCACATCACTTTAATACTTCATTTCTAAATAGTTTGCAAAGCAGGTTCAGATGACTCTTAGGTGCTAGAAACATGTTATAACATGAGGAATACATGCTAGGAAAGCAGTTCCCAAGTAAGGCTGTGTGACCACACTTGCTACCTTGCAGAACGGAAGGGGAATAGTTTAGGAGCTGCTGTGTTAGAGGGTTATATGCCATGGGTGGAAGCATTACAGAATTACAAACCATGATTATAAGAAACTTGAGTGACTTTCTGGAGTCTGTAACAGTTTCTGAGAATTGATTTTCTTAAAACACTTAATGATTGCTTACTTCACAATTCATGAAGCTTTGATATAAAGAGCAGCTGATTTATCTGGATTGAAGAACACTGTTGGAGGATTGCTGGCCTTAAGGAATTGATTTGTTCTACATTCATAGATGTGGACAGGTGTTTCTTTCATTGTGCAAGGAGTAATTCATAAATAAAACCATGAGCATAGTTTCATACACAAACATCATAGATTCAGTTGAAGTGCTCTGGGGTGCAATTTACAAAATGATACCCTTGCTTTTGGCTGGTGGAAGACAGGGAGGCCACTCCATGGGTCATGACTCCTCAGTATGGATTGTATCATCTACTGGTGTGGCAAATACAAAACCAGACTGAAACAAAGACAAGTTTGGACCTATTGCAGTGTTTCTTGGATCAAGAAGGCTCTGGTTAGTAGGTATCAGCAATAAGCAGTGCCAGGAGAGACTTTTGAGTGTGTTTTGCCATGCAGTGCTCCCAAAGTGAGTCTGCCTTTTGATGAGAAACATGTACTTATTCTCCACTTCTGCAATAGTTTCATTTAAATTCATTACCTCCCCTGGAGGAAGTGGCTTTCTTGTCAGGATTATCTGCATACTGTATTATGCTGACATCAGAAAAGCTTAAAGAAAAATACCATGCAGAAGCAGGAATTCAGGATATTGATATACTGATGTATAAATACAAGGAAGGAAAATAAAATGACAGAAGGCAATTTCAGGTCCTATTTAATGTTGAAGTTCATCCTTAATTGTTCTAGCATCTTCACTGACTTGGAGGAGCAGGGAGATACTAATCATGGTGTGAAGAGCTTTCTGATGCTTCATCTCTTTTCCTGTTCAAGTAGGAAAAGAGATGCAATAACTTCCCATTTCCTCTGTAATCCACCTGGTCTAATTCTGCACTTGGTATGTGATATACTTCAAATCAAAGGTAGCAAGGACTTTTACCTCCTCTGGAGGGTCTTCCACTAGAAGCAGTGGGGGCAGACAAGAAGACTAGTTTGTTTCTGAAGGTGGAGCTCCGTGAGCTTGTGAAAGGGATTTTATAACTACATAATAGAATCATAATGACATAAAATTACACTGGTGATAAGAATCCTTGGGTCTGTGATATGCTGACGTACTTGAGAGAATGTGAAAAAAATTGCATAGCCATTTGGTTTCTTATATCTATCCCACATAAATCCCGTGTTCAGGGCTGTTGTGAGTGGCCTACTCTGGAGGAAAACTCCCTCTCCTTACTTCAAGATATAATTTATATTTATAAATTTTATAGAAGCTTGCTTGCTTTCCTATACAGAACAGCCTATATGCCACAAGTAGAGACAGACTGCAGGCAAGATGTGCTGGTACCATTTCATGTTTCACATTAGTCATACCTATAATTTGCTCCTAGTTAACTGACAGATTACTTGGAGACAGGCTTGGTGACCCACCTAGTCCTTTATCAGCCTCATGTTCCTGTATGACAGACACATCCAATGGCTTTGCAGTTCTCGAGCTGCTCTTCTTGTAGACCCTGTGCAACACAGAAAACAGCACTGGTTATTCCTGCTCCTGGTTGGTGTGTTTTGGGATTCCTGCCATTTGCACTGCCTAACTCAGCTGTTGGGTCTACTTGTGTCCACAGGGAGCCAGGCCTGTTAGCCTGAGCTAGCCTGAGCTCCTCAACTGTCTTGAACCTAGCCCACATTGCCTCAAGAGAACATCTAAGACCATCCTAGCTTCAGAAGCCATTGCTTCTGTGCGTTGAACTTTCTTTGGAAGAGAAAGTATTGAAAGGGGGTCCCTATCAGGATGAATCTGGACATCTTCGACTTCTTGTGACTTTGTCTTTCGTTGATGCCATGTTGATTCTTTGTAAATCCAAGCCTGAGACTTTCCTGGCTTTTTCTAGATTCAGGAAGATCTTGTAACTAACTTCAAAAATAACCAGCCAGTTTTCCAAAGCAGTGGGCATGAGGCATTCCCACACTGCAGACAGCTTGGGAGTATTCACCTCTGAAATAGTGACTCTAAGAACAAAAACTTGCCAGCGGTGGATGAGACATGAATGGAACAAGGGCTATTATTTCTGTCCTGCATTTTCTTTCCCTTTTATTTTCTGTTTCTGCTTCCAACCCTTTCATGTCTTTTGGAGAAAATCTGCTGAAGTTTATTAGCAATTATCCTTCAGAAGCCCAGAGTAATTGTCCTAATTTATTAAAGATGGATTGTGTAGGAAGCTTTACAGCTGGAGGCCATCAGTGATAGCACAGATAAAACCAACTCTCCTGAGTGTGAAAGGAGGCTGGTAAGTTTTAGGCTAGCAGCACTCTCAGGCACCACCAGACACTCGAGTGGATTACAGGGCAAGCAGAGGAAATAGAAAGCTCTTTGGTTTAACATTCCTTAGTGTTTGATCTGAATTGGTTTAAAACACAGGCTTGCGGTGGCAGCCATTCCTGTTTAGAGGCGGTCCCAAAAGTGTTTCGTGTGTGGTTTTGAAGAGGAGTGAGTGCTGTCTCTGAATGAGCCAGACCAACTGCTCCAGCCCACCCAGTGGCAGAGCCTGTGCCTGGAGATATCTAAATGCACCTCCAGGGCTTTTATGCAGGCTGCAGAAAGGGTTCATAAGCTATGCAGGATCAAAGATGGGCTGTGGATATGTAGCTTGTAGGTTGTGTGGAGGAAGAGACGGTCTTATGGCCCCACCAGCATTGCCAAGCTGCGCTGGAAGCATCTGAACCCAGGCTTGCCACAATGGGGTCTGTTCACGGTGGTATCATGCAGCATGTTGGTCTATGTGCATGAAAATGAAGGCTCACTTCTCAGAGCAGTCACTCTTTCTGGCATCCCTTCTGTCCAGAGCACCTCCCCTGAACACTTTTTTCCCTTTTTGTTTTCAACAGGACTATGATATCTTTTGAGAAGACAGAAATGGACAATGTGTTGGAGAAGTTAGCAGTGTCCAGGATTCACCTAGCCAAGGTGTACTGTAACCTTATCCTTGGACGACGCATGGCACAGCAGTCTAGCAGAAAGTAAGCCAGTCGCTTCTGGGGACTCTATGTCAAGGGCCACAGCAGCCCAGGGCCAAGGCCTCTGTTGAGTGCTACAAGTAAATGCCCAGGGTAATAAATATCTTGTGAGCCAAGGAGTCACGGAGGACTAAAGGACCATGGGGCAGAGAGGTGTCCTGATCTCCCTGCAGCTCTATCTCATCCTATAACCAACTCCAAGAGTGACCACAATGAGTTGCAGCAGAGCTTTGAATACCAGACTGGAAAGCTCTCCCTGGTAGGCAGAAGCCTTGCTAGGTATCTCGAGCAGGAAGCTTTAATAGGTTCAATGTGAAAGTCAGAAGGGCAAGAATCAGTGCCAGCCCTGCCACTTCCTCTTAACTAAATCTTGACAGCAAATGACTGTGTTTCTGCTGGTTGCCACTGATCCCTGCCTGAATTCCCTTTTATGCCAAGTCTGAGATAGTATAAGACTAGCCTAGTAAGTGAAGGAGACCATGTTCCTGAAGAGCAGTAAGTGAAGGAATTAGAGACAAGAAGAGCTTGTGCTTGGGCATTGTAACTGTAGGTCTTCTACTTAGTGGAGAAGACAGTGCATGGCTTTTGCGGAATGGTGGAGACCAGCTTCTCTTTAGATGCAGTGGTTCCAACAGTGAACTGGTAAGAGAGAGAAACCCACAGAGGGAATTAAACAAAAACTGAAGAAGGCCAGATTGGATAGGAGGGTGCTTAAAAAGGCAGACAAAAACAATGGAATGATGAGCACAAGAAAAGGGGAGTTTTAAAAGGACATGAAAGTGTTATGGTTTAGCCCTGGCTGGCAACTAAACACCACAGAAAATGGTTATTGGAAGGAGAACATAATGACAGCGATCATGCGCTGTGCTAGTGTTGTGGAATCCTTTGTCAGCCATCTATGTTCCTGCACAGTGTTTCCTTTCCCTGGCAGTAGAAAGGAGCTGGCAGTCACCACCCTGAACCCCAGTCCCATGGGATCTATTTAGAGCAGTTTCAGGCAGACTTTTTCTGTTGGTTGGTGTGAAACTGCTGCCAGTCCCCAGAGGAGTCAGAGACACCTTCACCTGCCTTCCTGCCACACAGCCCTGGGCAACCTTGCTGCTGGCTGGGGTGGGGGAACCTGGGCTTCCTTCTAATCAAGAGGACAAGGTAACCTGTGAAATGATGGAGTCAAAGGGGAGCTGAAATTGCTGTCCCAACAGGGCTTTCATTTTAGTGTGCCCCAGCCCACAAAGTGCTGGACCCTGAGAATTAAGGATGTGTTCCCTTGCATCCTGGCACATCAGCATTTCGCCAGGCACTCCTGGGAGCAGCCTTCTTTGCCAGATCCTTGTTCCCAGGTTCCTGTTGAGAGAAAACATCCTCTCAACCTTCTCGCTTGTTGGACTGGGAGCATTTCATTGTTTCTGTTGGGTGGCCCTAATGTCTGCAGCTGGAGGAACTTACTGCACAAAGTAACTTGAATCCAGGAACTGGGAGCAGCTGGATAAAACAGCCTGTTGTATACCCAGCTAGTTAGCTCTGTTGCCTCTTCACTCACTCTTACTGCCTGTTGGGTGGGAATGTGCAGGATTGAGGCAAGCAAGGCATCCAGTGGCAAAAAAATGCCAGCCAGCATGGGAGTGAGAGCAGAGAGCTGAAACAATTGTATTCTTTAGTATTTCCATCACAGGGGGGTTAAAGGCTGGCAGTGGGTTGGGATGTCGGTGTCCAGGCTGTGAAAACACAAAGGATATAAAAAAGCTGTGTCTTAAAGCCTTCATGATGTAAGGTGCTGTATAAAGAGAGACCTCACTGAGTTACTCATAACAGGGTGGCGGTAGCTGACTACAGCTGACTTCAGAGTTAGGCTAATGCTGAGTGTGTTATAATATAGGGCACTTCCCATACCATACTGCAATTATATAAATACAATCTTTTCCAGGCTGACTCAGTTTAGCCTTACATGTTATCTGGATCCTCCCAGACCATTATATGAACTGCCAAATACAAAAGCTGAAGGACAGAGCTGATTAGCACTCTTAATTATAAAAGATGGTTAGGAATTTTTTGAGCACACATGGTTTTGGATGGGACGGGTCCTTCATCAAAATGGAAACTGTCAGAAAGTTTGCTTTTGATGAGATTTTTTTTAACCTGAAAAAAGTTTGGATTAAATAACTGAGAAATTATTGATAATGTGCCATCCCCAGTTTTGCTGTATTTTCTTATAACCCAACTCTGGGTTCATGATGCTGTTCAAGTTTTGCTTTCCGCTTTAATTCACCATGACAACATTTTAATGAAGTCTTATGTTATGTTGGTAAACTGCTTTCCCTTCCAGATCTGCCAGATGTCCATGTGTTCACATGAAACTATCAACTTTTCATGTAAGATTTTCTCTGGAATTTTAAAAAGGGAAGCTCAGGTGGAGAACATCTTCATCTTAACTATTTACATGATTTGTAAAATGCAGCATTAAAATCCTATCTTGATACTGTCCCAGACTGGAATTTGAGAGAGTTCCTCCAGACCTGTTATTTGTGTATGTTAGCATTAGACCTTTTGTGCCTCCAATGCTGAGGAAGGAATAGGTGTGTCTGTCTTTCTCCTTTCAAGTTGATGGGGATTGTGCAACCTTTTTATGGTGCCAGTTTCCTTATGGCATTTGTTATAATGGGAAAAATACAGAGTGTTCCCAAAGCTGCGTGCATCAATGGAGCAAACATCGAGCCAGCCCTTACTGATCCTTGAAGCTGGCTTGATCCATGAGCAACTGGAGTCACAGCTGTGGTGGAGGGAACTGTTTAATGGCACAGGAAGCGTTTCTTCCCCATGTGCCCCTATGCACACCTCATAGATGTCTGAAGCCACTACCACCTTGCATCCAAACACCGTCTTACTGCACTCTTTGCTCTTGGCTGTACTGCCCTCTTCTTTTATGCATGAACTCATCCCACCCCGTTCACAGCTCTGAGAGATCAGTGTGACCGTATCACTAGTAATATGATGCTTTTTGCTCATTCTTTCACATTTCTTACAAGTCCTGTCCTGAAGCTTGTTGCAAGTTTGATGTTTTCCTGACCCTTTCTGTATTTCCCTATGTAATTAGCAACTGTGCCCTAGACGTGGGAGGTGCCTCCTAGTTCTACGCTTACTTTAGGAAACTTTGCTTCAAGCAGGTCTCTTAGCTTAATACCTCACCCCAGGGAAGAAAGCGCTGTGAGAAAGAAGGGTGGAGACCCCTGGCCTTATTTGGCTCTAATTATTAGCATTATTTTCTGTTGCTGGCCTCTACATTTAACCCCCTACTGAACTAAGGACTGGTTGTAAGACACTGCACAAGTTGTGTAATGCTGAAAGGGGCAGTTGGGTCTCACATTTAGGTGTAAGAAGCTGGAGTCACTTTAGATTTCTCTGCTCTAGTACTCTGAAGACAGAATAATGTGCTTTACCAGAACTCATAAGGAATCAAAAGCATTCTGAGTTGTGGGAGTTCTGCTTTGGAAAGCAGCCATACCATGCTTGCAGAGTCAAGCTTCTTTTCCCTTGCACAATATGTAAAGTGTCAGTAGGATCATGGTTGGTGGAAGCCAGGTAGGGAGATACATAGAATCATAGAATAGTTCGGGTCGGAAAGGACCTTAAGATTATCCAGTTCCAACCCCCTTGCCATAAGCAGGGACACCCCACACTTCTTTATCAAAAAATCAATAAATAAAGCTGAGAAGATGATAAATATTTGTATGGTGCTGAAAGGTATTATCTTCATTGTCTGCTTTGTATTGGTGTTTCTGGTGTGATGGCAGCTGGGGGTACCCTGGATGTGTGGAACACTTAACTTTACCAGGAAGATGAGGGACGTGACAGGAGTCATGATCATGAGAGTTGATGTGGAGACAGGCTTTCCTGTGCATCTAGCAGGACCAAACCAGATCTGTGGGGAATCTGTAGGCTAACAGGGAAAATTTGCTTTCATTTCCTTGTGGGTGAGTCGTGCCATCTCCAAGAGAATGGAGAGGCTGCTGGGATGTGTGTGTCACCCTCTGCTTTAATGGCTGTTACCATAATGACCAGTCATTTGGCTTTGTGTGAGAATCCCTGAGCTCAAGTGGGTGGTGAGAGCATCTCTCAGGCTTCCACTGGGCAAATTGCTGCTTCTATAACAAAGGCCCTTTGTCATTCTTGGGCATGTTTTATATTTCTTCTTGGAGATACATCAGGCATCTCCTTCCTAGTTTTCATGTTTAATGACCAGCACTGGCCTGGCTTTGTGCCCTCCGTAATTCTGCTTGTTGCTCTTCCAGTGATGTCAATAAGAGTTTTTAATTGACTTCAGTAGGAACTGGATTAGATCAGCACTGACCACTTTAGAGAGGCCCATGCAAAGAGCTCAGTCTAGATAGCATAGCAGGGGGGCCTTGCACACTCATCACATCCAGCTTTGTTCTCTGTCAGATTTAGTTAACTGAGCCATACAACATTTCGCATTTTCTCCTTCTGAGGCAATGCAGAAGTCCTGCCTTTCTCTTGGACAGTGGGTCTCCACGCGTTCGTAATGAGGGTCTACCAGCAACAACTTTATTGCTCCGGTGAAATGCCAGCTTGGCATAGCCCCATGAGTCATATTCAATTCTCTGTTTAGAGAACTGAAAAGATGACTGCTGCTATTAATTTTGTGTTCTTGTTCACTGCCTTAGGGAGAAACCATCATTGCAGAAAGATCGGAGCTACTTTGAGGTAAGAAAGGCACAAAGATAAATGGAGAGTGTGACTGAGTGTCAGCCCAGAGCGTGTCCCTCCCTTGCATATCCAAATGCTCCTTTCCTTTTTGGTTCCCCCAGTAGAGGAACTTGTAGCGCAGAAGCCCTTGAATAAAATTTTACCTGTAGGGCCTACATGCCCCTATAAAATACTGTCTCTTTGCCCTTCAGCCCAAGCCTTTTCCCCTTGGAGCCCCCAGCCAGGGAGTTTCATTCCGTTTGTGGCTTTTGGACCCCAGGCAGTTCCCACCATAGCCTGAGGTCCCTCTGGGAAGTCTGGTGTATGGATTTCTTCTCATTGTTGGCCTCACAGTTTTCTCTCTGTAGGTAAGAAATTTTACAGCTTTCTTTTATCGCCATTGCCCTTAGTGACATATCTAGATGCCAGTAAGCTATTCTAGCCTGCAAAATACAGCTCCATCAGCCACTTACGAGACTCACAGCAAATTAATACAAAACAGCTGGACTCAAGTTATACTTTGTACTTTATGAACTTGGAACCCTTTCTTTGAAAAAGGGGAACTCTGGGTTCAATTCCAAGGGTACACAGCAGTCCCAGCAATGCCATCTTTTCAAGAACAGACTTAGTAGAGATTCTGTGTACTGAGAGTTGAGCCAGTTTATGCCAGGGATCACAAATGTTAAATAGGGGGGGAAAGGTAGATTCTGGGGTGTTTTTAATCAGTGAGCAGACATATGGGTGAGATGCAATGAGTTCATATTTGCTAGCAATATTTTCTGTGATCACAATGCTGTCATTCAGGGTGGGGATCATCTTGTCTACCTGCAGCTGCCCAAACAAGAGCTGTCCAGTCAGACCATGCCTTGACAGCCATTGCAGGAAAGAGCAGCTCAGCCAGCGGGTGAATTATTGCCTCTTGAGACAGATGTGTGTGATAGGAGCCCCCACAGAATGATTCATCCCATCAGTCTCTTTCCATTGATTATTGAGGGAAAGTGGGTGGTGATCTCAGGTTATTGCCTTAGTCTTCTAGCAGCAAGACTAAGCCAAATTGGTCAGAGTTGGGCAAGACTAAATCCATTTGAGCTAACTCTGTTTCTAGCCTCATCTGTCTGCATACCTTTAAAAAACCCAGTCCTTTCAAATCTTCACTGATGCAAGCATGGTAACAGTTGATGTCAAATGGTTGCAGTCGTGCCCAGTGGGACTCTGGGCCATTTCCCAGTGAAAAGGGGTCTGTGTTTTCCACTTAGGGCTTGTACAACTTCAGCAGCTATGTGACTTGGCTTGTGTTCAGACGTAAGCACTTCCAAGTGATTCAGGAAGAAATCGGCAGGCTTCTTTTCTCTGATGTGTTCAATCCTGCCTTAAGAGGCAAGAAGAATATTGAGCTGCAGGAACGAGGAGATGGAACTGCTGATGCAAATACTGTGCAATTGCTGTATCCAAGGTACACATCTGACACTGTGGTGAGTCCTTAGGGAACCTGACCTGTCAGAATACACTGAACTAACACCTGCATTTGTTTTCTTTCAAGAAAAGACTGCGACAAGCATCCTTCCATAAGCACCATGATACAGCAGCGCTCACCAGTGCTGAGCACGCTGCTGCCCTTACCAAAGGACAGTGCTCAATACCTCTTCCAGAACCAGGACTGTCAGGCTAGGGACCCTCAGCCTTACACGTGTGATGACCTGACAGGCTTCTCTGAATTGTTCACTAACAAGTAAGGGGCTACTTCTCTGCATAAACAGATTTGGTAGTACTATGAGGAAGGATGTCAGACAGCTAGCTCTTCCTCACCAGGAGAGGGGCCATTGGTCTAAGGGCTTGGTCTATACAGGAGTTACAGAGGAACAGGAGTGTGAGTCCGAGAGACCTGAGCAAGCCTGAAACTTGCAGAGGTAGCATGCTTGGTTACCTGATGGCAAAGTCATGATGATTGCAGTGCTTTGTTAAAGCTCAGAAGTTTTATGGGGAAAGGAAGTAGACCTTAATATAAATTTGATCAGAAATTAATCAAAGCCTCAAAAAA
>JBCJKH010047081.1:0-16406 GCA_039877255.1 Loriculus beryllinus
TAGATGTCATTGACCACAGGAGGCATTTTTTTCTTTGAGCACAAGAAGCAGAGGGAGACGAAGTAGAAGGCTAGTGTGCAAGTTTCATTATGATGCTAATTATATACTCCTCTTCTGAGCTGGTTAGCACTTATTTCGATTAGCTGATGTTCAAGACCACTTTCTGTCAGAATTCTGTCAGTTCTAGCAAAACTAAATACTTGTCTCTGGCAGCTCTGCTCCCTTTCTTAGGTAAGCCAGCTCTGTGCAAGCCTGAATGCATCTCTGCTTGCTTACAGTGTCCCAAAGGCAATGTTTGTTTTGTTTCTTTCAGTAGACAGAGGAATTGGTTGTCTCATGTTTTATTCATGAAAGTGTGTCTTGTGAATGTGGCCTTCAATATGTATTAGAGGCAAAAATATCACTAACAGTAATGCCTGAAAGACTCTAGTTGTGGAACAAATGGACACACACAAATTAAATCACCACTGTTAATGCATGCCTACTCCAGAACTGTAGTCCAGTTTGGAATGCTGCTGAAATGAAACAATTATCTCAGTTCAGCATTGCAAACCAGGAGCTCATTTTAATCAGGAAAGTAGGACATCTCGTCTTAAACAAAGACAGTAGTACAGGTCTGGAGCATGTCTGACAAATTATGGTCAGGTTGGCAGAATGTATCAAATTACCCTCTTTTGACACCCAGCCTCAAAATGAAACTCTGGCTAAGCAGTCTTTTTCTCTATTCATTCCCAGCAGCTGTATTTGGTTGCAGAACTGTCAATTAGAATAAGGATTTTTCTTTATTTTCTTGTTTATGACTTTGTCAGTCTAGCTAAATTCAGCCATTATATTTACCTGCAGAAATGACTGAAGACAATGAGAAGTAATTATTCATTTGATGGCCTCATATTTCTATTTAATCGTATCAAAACTGAAATATTTAGGTGCCTGGGCAAGGTGGTAGCTGAACTCATCCAAGCAGATGCACCAAAGCAGCGCATCGTCTTTCCTGGAGCAAATACATGTTGAGTCCCACAATGCCTCAATCTGGGTCTAGAAATCAGTCTTAGCTATGGTTTAACATCTCTACTATAAACCATGCTTCTTTGCCAGATGTGTAGCTCAGTCTGAAATCACCACTGCCCTAGGAGCAACAAGATGGGGATCAGAGATGGTTCAAACTCTTAGATTCTCATTTAGAAGAAAAATTCCCTTCCACTGACACACAGGGAGAGGCTGGCTCTGATCTTCATTACTGCCTCAGCAGGCTCCATAGCAGAGTGCAAATGTTACCTCCTGACACATGGCTGCTGCTGCTTTTCTTCTGCAGATGACTTCTCCATAACACAAGAGATCCTCAGTGCTCCAGTCACTCCGGTTATGCTGTTTTCAGCAAAGGTGCCAAATTAGTTCGAGTAGCCCAAATGGGCATGCTCATTCCCATCTGCAGACTTGGCTCCAAAGGGACAGAGAACCTGGGCAGTCCTAGGTCTCATCTGTCTGAGACCTAGGTCCCAAGTGTCATTTGAACCTTTGAAAATCTTTCCTAAATTGCTTTTGTTAATGAGGTCAGGTTCCCATGTCACTTTGGTAAGACTGAAAGCTTTCCTCAAGACCTTATAGTGACAAATTACTATTTCATAACAAATATGATGCATTTTTATGTCAGCACGCTGAAAAGGAAAAGCATTTTCTACTAAAGCAAGCTTAGTGTCAAATCATAGGTGACATTCTGCTTTCCAACTAAGCAAAAGTAATCTGAATTGATTGAAGATGTATTTATTTCATTCGACCATTCACATTCCTTGTGCATATGAAAGAGCTCACAGAGAAAACCAAGACTTCTATTTTGCAGAAAGCAACTGGTTTTTGGAGGTCACTAAGGAAGGCAAAACTGTTTCTTATCTTCATTGTGCTGTTAAGGTCTCCCTAGCCACAGGGTTCAGCCAACACTTTCATGGAGAATTAAACTTTGCTAGAAACTAGCAACTGACTACTCTGGCGTACACATGCAAAATACAGGAAAATATTTGCAAGCTGAGGAAATGTGAGGACTTTAGAATGGGGTTGTCCCTTCAGCTGTAAAAATAGTTATTAACAAGCACTGACACATGAAAAAACGTCAAGTGCAGCTATCATTTCTCCTGAGGTTTAGTACCCTCCTTTTTACCTTTTTAATGTTTTCCAAATATTTCATATTTTGATGTCAGCACTTGAAAATTTTGGGTTCCAGTAGAAATAAGTGTAAAATAGTTCTTTCACTAAGAATTCCTCTACCCAAATCTCAGCAAGGACAGAGGTGGTTGAACATTAGACAGGCAGCACAAAGCTGCTTCTTTCCTGCTTTCCTGAGGTGGTTTAAGCCTAATGATATGGCATTTCACCTGAATTAACAATTAAGAAAAATTTTCCTGACAGTCCTAAGCAGGTCCATGAAGCAACCACAAGGGAAATAACTTTTCCTATATTTTTCTCTTCAGGCAGCAGAGCAGCTGTAGATCTCCTCTTCCATTAAGTCTTGTTCAGCTCCAGAGCCACTTCAGAATTAACCAATATTAAAGCTCTTGTTCTCTTGGTTAGACAGGAGTAATGTCAGACAAAAAAAAAACCAACACAACTAAATCAAATGAAAAATAAACAAAAAGTTCAAGAAACAATCAAAGGACCTTTTTCAAATATTCATGGACTGTTTATGCCGGAGATTATGTACATGGCCTACAGGGAAAAAACTCATAAGAACTGTAAATTCCTGTAAGGAAGGGAAGAAGTCTTTTTATTATAGCTATGTGCTTATGTGGAAAATACATATGCATATATATACATATATATGTATATATATATATATATGAATTTACTATGCCAGCTATTAGGATTTGGTTGAAAGTCTAGCTTTGTTTGATGTTCTTAAAATCCCTTGAGTTAACGGATTATGGAAGAATCCCAACTTTTGAAGTTCTTCATAACTTAAAACACAATTCCACCTTTGGTGATTTCAATGCAAAGCTCATGCTGAAGAACTTAAGAGTTTTGAGATCCAGAACACCTACAGAAAAATCTAAGTCAGATATTTTGTTTTAAAATATAATGTTAAGACAATTTCAACAATTTCACGACAATGGCAAATAACTCAATACATTCAGGTGTTGTCAAGTTTGTATCAGGTCTCAGGCTTTTATTGACAGACTTCATAAACTACCATATTTAATGGTACCAAAATTTGTGTTTCTTTAAATCAATTTTATGTCAGAACTTTCATAGTGGGGCACTTACTTGACATACTGCTCTCCACCTCCCTAGTAATGAAAACCCAAAAGAAAGAATTTGAGGTTCAGTCACTTGAAACCTGTAGTCATCCCAGAGTAGATGACTTTTGTGTCTTCTCCTAGTGAAAAATTTTATGATGAACTGCATATTTTTGCTCCATGTTGATGTTTATTTAACTACATTACCTGTACGAACTTGTGTAAATGACAGAGGTGTTTCACAGTGACATGGACACATGCAAGTGCGTTCTCAGTGGCTTCAGATGTTGAAATTTGGGCTGTTCAGTCTCTCCTAACCCTCCACCCTTCTCTTGTGCTAGCAGTTACTAAATTTAACCATAGGGTGAGCCACTTCAAACAGCTGAACTGATGCTTCTGGGGTTTTTTTTCTGGATTAACTTCAGCATTACCTTTCAGCTCAGTCACCTTCCAGAGCTGGCTCACCAGGGGCCACACAAGAGCTTTTGACAGCACCTTGCCATATGACTGATTTATTTTTGTTACCACAAGATATCATGTGTTTTCTTTTGTTGGTCTTTACAAGTACTTGCAACTGCTGTCTGCTGTAAGTCATACATAAATGCATTTGTTTCCATTTCCTCTACTCTACTCGACTTATGATTCTTCATAAGGCAACTGAGTAAAACAATTTTCATTCCAGAAAACAGGGCAAAAAGACACTTCATCAATTTCTATAGCTTCCCACTGTATACTACAGAGCATGCAAAGTGTAGCAGAGTGCATCCTATTTGAGCTGCAGGGGCCAAATGGCAAGCTGGTGTCACAGTGTCCAGGAAAATTAGAATCATCTTTCAGCAGCCAGAGGTAACTGCCAGGCACACAACACAGACGTAAAGGAGTCTGCTAAAGTGCTGGGGCTTTAGAGACTATGTGACAATAGACAGAAAGCCCTGTTCTCTGGGGAGCTGTAGGGGGATACACCACCTCTGATCATGTGAAAACAAAATTTGAGGAAGGGCTGAAAGGCAGAGATATTCTGGAGAGGAAATCAGATTGCAAGAGGGAAATAAAGGGAAAGATGTTTAGGGAGAATGCTAGTAACAAGACTCCAGTCATCAAAGTATACAGAATACTACAGGTTTTCTTAATCTTTGGATGAGAGACATCTAGCACAAGCCTTGTGCTTTTGCTTTCTAGAGCTGTTTAGTGTAGAGCAACAGGGCATAAACTTTGCCCTAAATATTCCTTCAGCATAGTAGGATGAATTCCTACTACTAAGGTTATTCAGTATTTGTTTCAGTGTGGCTGCCTGGGATCATGACATTCACTGCTAGCTGCAGATCTCAAGTTAAAAATAAATGAGTAACAGGACCTGTTGAACACAAACCTTGTTCATTGACAAGATACTACTTCTAGAGACTCCTGTTCCACATATGGGAGAATTGTGAATTATGGTTTTCAGTTTTATTTCTCCCAGCAGTGTTGCCACCATGGATTCTTCAACATGCAGGGACAGAGAAGACTCAGAGAAATAGTTAATTCTCAATGGTGTCAGTGGGGCTTCAATTACAGGTGGAACAAAGTATTTGTTAAAGATTAGAAACATTTATTTTGAGGAAGAAAATTAGCTAAGGAAAAGATTGTCCTGAACACGTCTTTGTGCAATATACAAAACAGACAGAAGGGTATTTAATCATACTGCAATACTCAGGAAAAAATTTTTATTAATCCATGACTGCAATCTGTGTCTTTGCTTGACAGTGTTGCAATAACTGCAGTATTTATGTTAGTCTACACTAGTCATCTTCTAAGGTAAATGATGAAGACTGAACAAAGCTGGATATGTCTGTGGCCTAGGTTAAACTTGATAAATTATAACTTTCCTGGTGGGACAAATTCTTCTGTCTTCACAAGATCATGAAGTCATGGGAACGAGTTTGTCTAAATTTTAAAACACGAGAAAATGATTCTGAGAACTGCTTTACACACAAAAGCACCTACCCTTTGATTTTCCTAGAATGCAAGTAACACAGTTGCCTAAACAGGCATGTACCAAATTTAGGTTAAAAAAAGCATCTTCTGCAATTATAATCACAGAGGCTTACTTTGCCTTTACAGAAATTTCTCTCAGTCTTTGTTCATCCCTCACCAGACAGGTGGCAACAGAGCTATCTAGCGAGTCATCTCGCTGACAGCCTCTCTAATTGCCATTGGTAATGGGAGCATGGTTTCAGCCTCTGTCCTTGCCCTTGGTCCTTTGCTGAGTTAATGGATGTGTTTAATATGCATCCTTGTACCAGTTTAATCTTTCTGCTAGTAGGCCAGTGCTTCCATGTGTGTTGCCAGTTCATAATTAAAACAGGCGATACCAGGGCAAAACATATGCCATTAGTGTGGGATTCATATGGTTATAGAAATACTACCAGAGAAGAAACCTCACAAAGTGTACTCAGCTAGAAACCTAACTTCCCAATTCATGATGTGCTAGTAGAGAAGACAATGTCCCATAGCCACACTTATATTTGGATGTCCATGCAGTAGAGTTAAATACATGCTTTTAGAAATCATAAAGATTCTCAGGAAAGAGTACTCCAGGCTGAACATTGATGTCTGAATTTTCATTTTTTTTTTCTTATATAGTAAGCCTAAAAATTTCCATTATATTGAGAGCAGTCAAAGAGAGGATCTCCTTTTATCCATAAGGTATCCTTTCACAGATCATGAAAGCGTTTCCTCCAAAAGCCAGACATTTGGCTGGTATATGCTAAACTCCACTAACTTTCATAAAGCTACATTGACTTATGTCCCTGCTAACAATAGACACCTTCTAAGTGCCTGGTGTGGATGGAGTCTGTGTTTTTCTGTTTCAGTTTGTGGGTCGTATACCTACTGCCAGTAATTTGGGGCAGGGGGTGGTGTGTGCAAGATACCCACAACCGATAAAAATGAATATGTAAAGCCAATTTCTGTACATTATATAACCAAGGCAGGTGACTCTGTCTTATATCATTCTGACTTCTACAACACAAGTTGCTGGTTTTTTATACAGGTAAGGATTTAACACCCTAAATTCATTCATTAACAATACATTTATGCCTGCTTCTGTTGCTAACTCTTCACTGTCACTGGCAGAGAACTGGGCTGTCCAATGTTAATTTCCCCAACTCTGGTTTTTACTGTGTCATTCTGTAGCGAAGCATAAGCAAAATTTATACTTTTGAAGCATAGAAAGGGACTATTATTGTGAACTTACCATTAAAATGTTAAAAAGTTCTTCTGCTCCAAGAAAGCTAAAACTTGTTAATTTACATATTAATAGAACTTTTATGCTCGGGAAGATAACAAATGCAATCTTTGGCCAGATGCAGAGAATTAATTACAGCAAGAAAAAGGATCCTATGAAATATACAAAGCAAGCTCTGAATATTTTGAAAGAATATTATTGTCAGTCAAGTTTCAGTGTATAGCATAATAGTACAGGAAGAGTGAATTGTTTTGTGTCTGTTACAGCTTTTTACAGAAAGAGAAACTTGGTAGGCATTTAGTATGTGCCGCCCACTTGAGATACTGCCAGAGGAGATAAAAAAGACAAAATGGATACACAGAAGGCCACTAAACCTACCATGTTGAGTTCTTTAACCACCTCAGAAGTTGAAAATGTGTAAAAGATCTCAATTCTGGCAAATAAATATCCTGATTCAAGGAGAACCAAAGCCTTCTATAAGGTAAATTACTTACTGAAGGACAAATAAGGGAGGTACCTGCTTCAGAGCTACTGTTGGTTGGCAGCATGGCTAAGACTCTGCCAGCACCAGAGAGCTTCTGGGAAACACACAAAGAAGAAGTGATCATTTACACTGCAACGAGTCATCAGGAGCAGAGGTTTCACCTAAGTGCTCTGTGACAAGAAGGAAGGAGCAAGAAGATTAACAAAAATACTTAGTGCATTACTAAAAGGAGCTACTAGTCCCAAACACTGGAGATTAGTTGTGTTCCTTCATCCAGAATATTGCAAACCAGCTGGCATATCTGCAGCACCAGTTATACTTAATGACTAGGTAATTAAGGTGAGAGTCCTGAAAGGTTTATTTATCTCTCCATCTATATTCTTAAAGTGTTGATTTATCACTTTATTATTTAACAAGAATATCCTGTGCTAGAGACAAACCAATGTGACTGTGAAAGCACACCCGCCCTTTCCAGTTTATTATAATTCCTTGAGCTAATACAGATATACAAGAAAGGCAATCATTTATGATTTGTTTCTGCCTTTCAAAATCACAGACGGGAAGCTACTGTCTTAGGCAGTTATGCCGTTCCCTCACACATGCCCACATGTAGCTCCATCAGGAATTGGCAGCTGGTCAAAATGTGAGATAACAAAATGCTGATGAAGACATTTCCACACTGACAGAGCCCATACAGTCCCACGAGAGACATGAAAGCTCTGTGAAGCACCCACAGATACTATTGGAGTGCATTTGCTTCACTGAGTTTTGAACAGTCTTAAAACCATCATTGATCTCTATATGTACTTAAATCCCTGGCACACATGCATATTTTCAATCATTCCTACTTTTGTAAGCCACTTTGCTGACACTCAATTTCCTTTTGTCTAGCAGCTTCCCAGCCACCAAGAAAACTTTTCCTAGATCTTATTAGCTTATCTCGTTGTTGAAAACAGTTCTCACACCTTTGCTTTTCGCACAGTTTATTCTTCCTAGTTACCTGTTATGATCACAGCCAAGTGGTTTCATATTCTAGCTGAGAATTAGGTATTTCTTAGCTTCATCCTCTGCATGGCACACAATGTTCAGGCTTCACTGGGCTGATGGAGCTGACAGGGTGCATGTGAGGAATCTGGCCCTGGAAGTGCTAACACTGTTATGCGTCCTAGCTGCTGAAACCTAAAAGATCACTAGGCATCAGTTTAGTCAGGCACGCAAGAAGTTAGCAAAGGCAAGCATGTGCTTGTATGCATTGTGTAACCAGGGCCTCAAAATTCTTCCATCTACAAAACTGGAATCATGTATCTTCTTTGTCTCACAGAAATTACGTAATATGCTGAGAGTGACTGAAAGACACAAGTCAATGACTAAGCACTGATTTCTAGTAGTCTTACTTCTGGTGTGGCCTGGATGGTCATGTTTCCAAACACGGACTCTTCTCCTTGAGGTTCTTGCACTGCTTCTGAACCCGGCTGCTAGAAAACAACACATATGTGTTGACATTTCAAGTACAAGTACTATAATTCTCATTACAGTATTCCAAATGTTACAAGTATTGTTTTTCTGTGCTCTCAAAACCTTCCAGCTTCCCTCTGATCCTTTCAGAACAGGTTTTTGACTTTCTCTGTCCTTACCCACTCACAATGATTGCTTTTATCTGTATCACATATCCATCCTTCAAACTCTGCTGTTATTTTTATGTACAGATTTCAGTAAAGTCTAAGGCATCCTCCAATATTCTGTTAGAAGATGCTGTGCAGAAATAAATTGCTCTGTGCAACTAATCTGATCACCCAGACTGTCACAAATAAAAATGCAGAGTAATCTAAGAATACTTGGTTTTCCTAAATAAATAGTTGCTCTGGGAATTTATGATTTGGCAACAAGAAGACAAGATGTACTAAACCTTAATGCAAATAGTAAATATAAAAAAATAATATTTAAATGTTTAAATAAAAATGGTGTGAGCTTTTAGCTAGAAAAGTATCAGGAAACTAATCTTTTCTTAACAAGAACTCAAGTTGAATGCTGAAAGTTGAAGTTTGTTTTCAGTCATTGTGAAGATTGATTGATTTAGACCTCAATAAATTTCTAGTGACTAGAAATTGCATTATTGCGTTATTGCTAATACTAAGCAGGCTTCTGGAAAAATAAAAAGCAATTTGAATGCATACAACTACACAAAGATTCCCTGTTCTTGTAATTAGATGGAAAAATAAAACAATTATGTCGTAGTAAAATTGAATATTTATCCATTATAAAGGGCAAGAGCTTTTCATAGATAAACTATTATGTAGAATGTTACAAGCATTTAAGAGATTGGCTTTTCTGCCCTTCCCCAAGGTCATCTAACTGTCTTCTTTAATTAAAGATCTGTTAATAATTTTGTACAGAATTGAGGAAAAAAGTAAACATTCTAGAGCAGCATAAACCCAGTATTTCAGCTCTTGTAGAATCACTTTATTAAAGTCTTTAGCCCAACTGAATTTTTAGTTATTAACACAGCTAATAATTCAATCTTTCTATTTTCTTTCTTCTTTGATGGTACTGTTAGGTCATCAAGTCTACGTAAATCATTGGCCTTATGGCTTTCATCAAGGCATGATTTCTTTATTCTTTCTTTTCCTTAAGAGATCATGCCAATAGAACAAAATCCTTTCCATTTCTATTTCTGTATATACTTCTCTTCATATAGAATATTGGTAATCACATTTTAAAGTTCTATTATTGATTTCCTGGATCAGCAATGCTCTGCTAGTAAAGCAAGCTGCATAATCAACACCATGACGTTATTCCAACATGTGGATACCACTATATTGTTCTGCTGATGCCAACTGATGATTTTTTATGCAACTCAATGCATACACTCACAGACATACAACGTAAAATGAAAGTTTAATAATAAGTACACTGACATATTATTTAAAATGTGATGGGAAGAAAAATCTCACTCTATATGTGAGAGTTTTACCTCATGATGTGAGAAAGATTTCCACAGCACTCTGGCATTAAAAAAGAATCTATTCTTGTTAAACCATTTAGAAAAGGAAAAAAACACACCACTAACCATTACTAATCTAGATCCTGTGAAAAACATTATTTTTTGTTGTCTTCTGATTTGGAGGTTTAAATTAACTGACTAAGACTATTATTATAGAAGTGTGAGGAACTGCGTATTTTACCACATAAATATAACAGAGGAAAATATGGTATTGTCAAACCTTATTTAGAAAATATTTCCAGCTCTCCTTCTCATGAAAATTAATCTTCTGCAGTTATTCTGTCTGTCTGTCCAGCTCCCGCAGTAACTCCAGTACCTGTCAGCCAAATTCAATACCATTTGACACAGGGTCAAAGCCTCAAAGATAAATCAGTTACTACAGATTTCAAAGGAAATGTTTAAAAACAGTCAACAAAAAACCCCAGAAGTTGCTATGGAGGAAGAGGCAGGTGCAGGGGATCTCTGCTGGTGGATGGCTGTCCCCAGCCCTGCATCCATATTTCCTACCCACTGGAGAGGATGTCTAGCAGCTTGAACTGCCTATGCCCAGCTGCCTTGCAGTGCAAAATGCCAGAAGGGGAGCAGTAAGCCAACCTGGATGAACCTTGGATTTATTAGCTCCCTTGCTGATAGGACAACTTAGTTAAAAAAAATCCCAAAATGCATAGTAAAGGGAGGCTGGATTTTTAACTGCTAATTAGTGAAGTAAACACAGAGTGAGTAAACTGTGCTTGATTATGCCCATCTAATCTTCAGAAAATCTCCATGTTTAGCACTGTTCAGTCTGCCAATGATATAACAGATTGTGTAACCTGCAAACACTTTTTAAATTATGGGAAATAGTTTCAGTGTACATGGCCATCATGGCTCTACTACTCTAAGCAAGCACATGTACATGCTTGAGGAGTTGGGAGGGTTGTTTCAGAGATGCCAAAGGAGAAAGAACACCCCACACTGAATTTCAGCAGGTAGTTGCAGGGTGTTACCCATCCCTATTTGAAACTCTGAGCAACTGAACAAGCATCTCCGGGACCACTGACAGCTGATCCTGAATAACTATAACTGATGCTGACATGTCTGATGATTAAAAGATTTATTGGTCATAACAGGAAGCTTTCCATTGGTTTCAATGAACTTTGAATGTTACCCTCGTTACTCCCAAATTATGAGTCTACTAAAACAGCTTGAACATTTATCTCTGAAGTCTCGCATCCATATGTATTTAATTCACCCTGAAAGGTTTTAAGAATGTTTTGGCTCTCCATGTGAAATGGTATTGGTAGGAAATGATGTGCTGTTACTATAAGGCCTGGTGAACCATGGGTTTACAAACAGTGCATTACATAGGAATGCTCAGTTTCTCTTGAAAGATAATTTGTGACAGGCACCACTCAAAGAAAGATTAGCATGTAATTAGCTCTTGGCAGGGGACTGTTCCCAAACTGCAGGGTGTCAAACAGCTCTTTGGGTGGCACACAAACCATGTAATGGGTGAGGTGAGCCCAGGGAGAGGAAGTCACTGCTGCTCTGCTCCAAGACAAGTCAGTGCTTTTTTATTGCCTGTGTTGACCTTCATTGCCTGGTATACATCCCTTGACAAACAGAGCTGCTTACTTCACAAACTCCATTTCTTGACAATTACTTTGATAACTGATGCATTTTCCTGCTTGAAAAGGCTTGTACAAAAGCAGACTTGGAAAGTGGGGGCAAACTCTGTTGGAGAGGAGGCATTTCCCAACACAGCAGCACAGATGTCTAGAAACCCACACCATCCTTCTGCTAGCAAGCAGAGGGGACAGAGTGTGAAAAGTGTATGTGTGCATCCACACTATAAGCTGGTCATCTCATCAGAGCCTTCCATCAGGTGCAGCACCCCTCAATGGTCACCTCATGGCTGGCTGCGGCTGAGCCAGAGTGCAGGAGGACACCAAGAGATCTTCAGGCTCAAACACAAGGCACCTTGGGTTAGACTGTTATGGACAGGAAACGACTAAGAGTCTCTGCAGCCTCTTCTACTCCTCATAGGGCCTGGCTGCTCGTATCCAAGGCTGGCTCTGACTTGGTGCTGCCACATAACCCATTTGCAGCTTTGTCCCCAGCAGACCTACTGCAGGGCATGACTGAGCCTCACAGACACGATTGTGGCACCTGGGGAAAGTCATTGTAAGAGAGGCAAAATTCCGCCTGGCAGTGAGAGATGAGGGGAAATGTGTGAAAAAGAGCCCTAGGAGCAGCAAGGGAAGAGGAGAAGGGAAGAGGAGAAGGCAACCTAGCCCGGATCCCTTGCAGCCTCTGGAGAGACCATGATGGAGCGTGGGAAGAGTGTGAGGAGGGAGAGTGTGAGGAGGGAGAGTATAAGGAGGAGTAGCCATATGGCAGCCAACCAAGATCAGCCAAGGCCTCAAGGACAGATTCAGATAAGGGAAGGAGCATGCTTTTCCTTCAGAACCTGGCAAAGGCAGCCTGCAATCGTGTGTCCTCAGTTCTGAGGCTGCAGGCAGGAGCACTAGCACCAGCATTGGTCTGCAGAAGCCAGCAGGTTGGTGTAAGAAGAGCTTGTACTTGGTGTCCTTGATGTGCCAGGTCTCAGGTTAACCTGTGAAACTTGGCCTCGACAAAAGTACTTAGCTAACAATACACTTTTACTCAATATGTAGAGATTATGTCACCAATTTTTGCTAAATTCAGAATGAATGTGACTGTATGCAAGACGATGTTTGTTGGGGTCTAGAGATTACTTCCTATCTCCCAGCACCATCTGGCATTACAGTGGAAACTCTGAATGAATAGACATTGCTTATCATTCTGTCAGTTACCTATCCATCATACAGAAGCTGAAACACTAATGTACTCATCATCTTTGTTATTTGGCAATCAGGGACTACTTCTCGGTAACTGAGACAAAGACCACAGATTAAGGTCCATAGCAGAAGTGGGCAGAAGAGACTTAGAAAGCCTAATGCATTATTCAGTTTGACTGATGCTGGTGCAGGGAACAGAACTTGATGGGTTTGTGGTTTCTATTTTTGCAGTGCTTTTTTACACAAAGGTGTCAGGTTTGTCAGTTACACTGCTTTGAGCTCTTTCTGGTGTTGTTTAAATGAAGAGCTGTTAATATAAATAAAAAAATTAAAAAAAAGGAATGCTGAAGGGACCTGCGTGCAAAATTCATCTCTAGTGACTGATACACAGGTAGTGTTTGCCTGGAAATTACTGGGGCAAGGGAAATATACATGCTTTAAGGTGAACAATAACTAGTTCAAACATCTTGAGGTAATTGTGCCAGTTCCCTCTTCAGAGCAGAGAGCTGCATCCAAATTCTCTAGCTTTGCTTCTTCTGTCACTGCAGCAATCACTAAAACTCAAGCAGCGAGCATTCCTGGATAACACACAGATACAAAATCCTTGATTAAAATTACACTTCTTCTTAAAATTCATCTTACCAGCAAGATTTGTCCTGCTTTGCAGGGCTCACATGAAGAAGGTGCTTTGAAGAGCAGCACCACTTTGATACAGAGTCTCTGCACTAGTACACGCACACTGCTGGGATCACTACTTGAACTGGCTGGTAACAGAAAATAAAAGCAATATAATGCCTCAGAGTTTCACACTACTGAGGTGATGACACATTAAGGCAAAAAGCCTTTTTGGAGGCAGAAGCAAATGACTAGATAAAAGAATTAAAAGCATAATGGTAAAATTAACTCACTCATTTTAAAGGTCTGGAAGTGCAGGGGTGAGAATCACAAGAAAACCTTTTGTATTCTACTTTTCTTCTGGAACAGACAGCTGAGTCCCATGTAGTGTTTTCTGTTTTTCCTTTAACTGTTTTAAAAATAATGCAGGTGGCTACATTGTCACTGAGGACACACTGGTTTTTGTCCATTCTGATCTCTGGAATTGAACAAACTCTGATGCAGACTCTGCGGGTGTACATGGTCTGTTAACACTGCCGTCACAATGCTTTCCCTAGCAAGTTCTATTCCTTGTTGCTAAAAATGAAATCTTTGTGCTTTTGAATATTTTTTGTTTGTCCTCACTGACAGCTAGAACATTTTCTATGAGTGGCAACTGGACGCAAGAAGCACTGACACAGACCTTTTCAGCTGAAAATGTCCTACCCTTATCGGGGCATTCCTAGTTTTCTTTTGCTCTTTGTTTTCTAAAGTAATCAAAAAATGTCAAGTTAGTCTCAGACTCTGAGAAAGCAACTGGGAAAGCAAATTGTATAAGTCAGAGAGCATTTCCATACCACACAAAAAGGAAAGGAATAGTTCATTTGGTGGGTCAGCTCTGCCCCAGTTTTCAAAGATAATGTAGAACTCCCCTGAAAAGACCTCTTGTGCCTTTCTCAAAAGGATGCTTACAATCAAAAGGACACAATTAAGTGCTCATTTTTGACTTTATGAGTCCTCACACTGATTTGCAGAAAACCTGTAACATTTTTGCTGTAAATTCATTTAGTCTTAATGTCCCTTACACAGACCTTTGTGTCTGCATTTCAAGGCTGATGACTGAATGCATTTTTTTGTCTCAAAATCTGTCTGATTCTTCTTTCTGTTATAATGAAATGTTTTGCTAAGCTATCATTTTTGCCACAAATATATTCCCTTGCCTGCATCTTAGTGGTGGATCATTGGCTATGGGATCTTTCCGTTTCATCTCAGAGATGAATATACATTTTGGGACCAGCTTTTGAAATATTGATTTGCTTCAGGAAACTTCTTATACGCAAATCATGGAAGTCAGCACTGAATCAGTTTTGTGTATTTTATTTCCCAAGGAATCAGACCTACTTTGTTTATTATCTAGCAAAGCCCAAAGCATAATGTAAAAACAAAGACTGAATCAGAAAAGAACATTATAAAAATACTGAAACTGTTTTTCCCTGGCAATGGGGAAATGCATTCATTCAATTTAATATGAAAATGAAACAGTGATACAATCATTAAAAAACAAAACAAAACCTGAAGGGTTTGAACATTTATTTCACATTCATAGCAAATTCTTAGCTATTCGCATTTATTTCCATTTTGTCCTGAAAGCACAAAATATTAAAATATATGATAGCATCAGGATATTAAACTAGATATTTAACCACAATATTTAATCAGTTGTTGTTAACAAATGCAGCAGGATTGAATTTCCTGGCAGTCATACCTCAAGGAATGTGAAGATAGCATCACTAAAGCACAAGTTTACAGTCTCCACTCCTCAATAAAAACAGAGTTTCAGCACATGAAAACCCAACACAATGTTTTAGTAATCCCTGGCCCACCCACATCAGATGACACCCACATCAGGCCTTTTCTTCTGAGAGAAAAGTACAGTCAGCAGCAATTATGTACACCCTGCTTCCTCTTGGTCATCCATCACACAGTGTTTGTAGAGGCTTCCTTTCCCCAAGTGTCTTTGCTGCATTACACGTTTCTTAGCATCCTCTCCTCACCTGTCTCACTCGGTCATGTCAAACCACTTAAATAAGTTTCAAGAGTCTCCTTAGACAGTTCGGGTAACCTGAGACAGGTCTATGTGCATATAATCCAAATGGGACAGGGACTCCCCTACAGCAGCATACTGGGGGTAGAAGGGCAGTAAAGATCTGTGTAAGCTCCTCCATCATACCCCTCAAGATGAGCTCTTCCTGTTACCCACAGAAAACTCATAAACAGCAGTTTATTTTCAATATTCAACTTCACTTTTCCATCAAAGTCCTTAAAACTTCATTTTTTTACCTACACCTCCAAACTGCACTTCCAACTAGTTAGTTCTGAGCATCACAGGTTTTGAATAGGGGAAAAAGAAGAAAAAACTCTGTCTCCCTTAGCAGACACAAATGCACCCATAGTTTACTCAGCCAAATGCATTCGTCACATACACAGGTATCTAGTAGTCATCTTCAGGGGGTTTTCTCCACCAGAATCCCCAATAAAGGAATAATTCTTCTGTTCTGTATAAAGGCAGAAGGTTAACCGCACTCTTGCAGATTATCTTCTCCTGAGAAATTTGTTTCTGCATCTAATTCACAAATTTTAGTGTCACAGACAAACATATTCAGATGAGCCTTAAGTGCTAAATCACATCACCAGAAATTGACGTTTGTGACAATAAAATCCCAGACATCCCGATAGCAGCTCAGCCTAGCTACACCTTTCCTATGAGGAAAGGCTGAGAGAACTGGGATTGTTCAGCCTGGAGAAGAGAAGAATCCAGGGAGACCTTATCGAGGCATTTCAGTACTTAAAATGGGCATATCAGAAAGATGGGGAGAGACTTTTCACCAGTGCTTATCACGATAGGATGAGTGGAGATAGTTTTAATCTAAAAGAGCAGAGATTCAGGCTGGACATGAGGAAGAAATCTTTTACAATAAACATGGTAAAATACTGGAGCAAGGTGCCCAGAGAGGTGGTGGATGTGCCATCCCTGGAGACATTCAAGGCCAGGCTGGGTGTGGTTCTGAGCACCCTG